>LQNS02278096.1:26775140-26788637 GCA_001587735.2 Parhyale hawaiensis | reverse complement strand
CCCCCACCACCCGCCGGGACCTTTGCCGCTCTGGGAGAGGGACAGAATCCCACCCCCGGCGTCTCCCGCTTCCGCCACTCGGAGGCAACCCAGCAGGGAAGCAATTTTCATGGGTCCAGCTCATTATTATTATTATCATCATATTCGGAAAGTTAAGGCTCCATTTCCACAATAAAGGTGATATCACAGAGGAAGAAAGAAGGGACATATAGTACGACGATAGGCCCGTGGAACCGATGCATGAGGGTGTTTCCACACAGGATCAACGCGCATGGGAGCAACAAGTCGGAAACCAGAGGAACAACAGATGAAAGTAAGATCAATAGGAATATGAAATCGGAAGAAAGCAAAGTGGACACGAAAGACAATCGTCCCGAAAGCCTAGCTAATGGCCAAGGTAACTTAGTGCAGGGCTACCCCTAGGGGCGCTGCTCCCCATAAAAACAGCACCGTAAAATATTCCGCTGTAACATAGAGCTAAATTGTCTTTCTCTTCCGAAGCATATTTGCAAACTGTCGGTGTAAGTAAGGTAGAAAGCGCTCCCAGGATAAAGACACTTATCATCGGCCCTACACTGTCCGTTTTATTGTATATCTGTTACTTCTATGTTTAATTGTTAAAGCTGCATTCAACAGCACACCTGCAAACTACAGCGTGGTCAACTAACATAACCGCTACACTGTCTACATTAATATTCAAATACACGTGCAGAGATAAATTCCAAATTTGTCGAAAGGTTCCGCCTGTAACCTAAAACAACGATACAAGATAGGAGGGCGTAGCAATTATTTTATAGTGCGGTGCTTCAAACTGGAGAGCTTCGGCTGTGCAGATCTAACAATGAGAAGCCCTTGTTCCTTCAAAGGATGACGAGCGCTGTCAGGACCTGACCGTGCATAATATCGGGTCACTTGTCAGCTATGCACAAAACTGAAGACTTCCTACATCCAAAACAACGGTGATCCATACACAGTAGAACTACATGTGTTAAACCCCGCTAATCTGCAGAGCACGGGGGAAGACTATTCGGATTAGCCGGGATTATGGCTTACGCGGGTACTTTCAGAACCAGAAAAACGTCAGTATTCCGTAATATAACACCCATTTTATGCCTAAACAACACACACATACGACGATTCTACGTGTTCACAGTTTCTATGTAAATAACTCACAATTTACACCGCGGCATAAACAACACATTACTTGCACCAACTAGATACAACTTTTTGGAATTACCAATTACACCTAAAATAAATAATCGGAGTTGCGGTTTAGGTGGATTTTTGTAGATCCGTAAATTTACTAAGAAAGTGAGGGCAGCAGAAATGCCAATAAAAATGCTATAAAAATAATGGAATTTCATTATATTTTTCGAGGGGTCGAGAAAAAAAAAGCAGAACATATCAGGATTCGAACCCCTGTAAGCCTTGCTCAAGTACGGGAAAGCTTTCTATGTATCTGTGCCTTTACCGAGCGCGCTAATATTTGCTATGACGAAATGAGGCTCAAGTCACTATGTACACGAGCGGGCAAAATAAGAGAGCGATTTTCATATTTGGAAATGAAGGTTAACCATGTAGAGTAGGTTAATGAATCTTTTGATGGACCCCTAAGGAATGTATTTAACATATTTCTACAAAATAACAGGACAAACATAACTATATTTATTACATTAGAGCAATCTAACAAACAATAACACAAATTGAACAGTGCAAAATAAGAGAACGATCGTCTCTAAATACAATTTTACAAACAAATAACATGGAACAATGGTCAATTTTAGGTTTAGAACAATTAGTATGGAGTACTAAAACCTNCTCTCGTTCTCTCCACATACTCTCTCTTTTTCTCGTCATCATCCAACACCTCCCACCGGACCCTCGGTGTTTTCCTCTCACTCCTTCCACTCACTCTCCATTTCTTTCGTTCCACTCGCACTCTCATTACTTTTGACCTATGACCCGATAAGCTCCATTCACTCCCAGTGCACATTTTCTCAACCATCCTATGCCTTTTCCTCTTCCTCACAATAAAGCCATCCAATTCATACCACTTTCCGTACCTCACATTGAACCACGTGCCTCTCCTTTCATACTTCACGTAGCTATTAACATACGCCAACCCATGCTCCTCATACCAGTCAATCAGATCCCTTCCAGCCTCATTCATTCTCCCCACCCCATACTTGCCACTCACCCCCTCCCTCACACTTCCTCTACCCACATTTGCATTGAAGTCCCCCCCAATCATCAACCTTTCCTGTCCTCCACAAGCTACTTGTCTTTCTAAGTCCCTCCTATATTCCGTCATCCCTTCCTCATTCGTCCCCCACACCGGCTGGTACGCCGATACCACTCTTAAACCACCGAAAACTACTGCCATCACTCTCTCACCATACCACCTCTTCATACCCCCCTCTATCCACCTCCCCACCGCTTCTCCCCGCAACAACACACCGCATTTCCTAGAGTGGATTACAGCCACTCTCTCCTCCGCCTCCTCGCCCAGTCACACCACCCCCTCCTTCTCCGCCGTTAACTCTGTCAAGCACACAATCTCCCATCCCATCCTGCGCAATCTATCAACCACTCTTCTCATTTTCTCTCTGTTGTTCTCTCTTATAGACATCTTTTGCACATTCCACGTCACAATAGTTTTTCCCATCTTCCCATCATTTATCCGGTCATTCATTCTACCTCTCTCACTCCTCTTCTCTCGCCTCCTTTCATGTCTCCTTTCACACCTCTCTCTCTTACTCCTCTCATGCTTTCCTCTCACACCCCTTCTACACCCCGGACCAGGGTTAGGGTGCACCGTAATCAAACGCGCCCTGACGATCGCCCCCACACCCCTCAGGCTCAGCCCCTGAGCCCTAAAAGTGCGGGCCCCCGGAGTGCCCTCGTCATTCCTTTCTTCAGAGAGGGCACTCCCTCCCCGGCTACTGGAGGGACCCTCTGTTATGGCAGGATGGCGGCTAGGAGCAAGGTCCCGCGACCAAATCCCACCGCCACTCCCCCACCACCCGCCGGGACCTTTGCCGCTCTGGGAGAGGGACAGAATCCTACCCCCGGCGTCTCCCGCTTCCGCCACTCGGAGGCACCCCAGCAGGGAAGCAATTTTCACGGGTCCAGCTCATTATTATTATTATCATCATCATATTCAGAAAGTTAAGGCTCTATTTCCACAATAAAGGTGATATCACAGAAGAAGCAAGAAGGGACATGTAGTACGACGATAGGCCCGTGGAACCGATGCATGAGGGTGTTTCCACACAGGATCAACGCGCATGGGAGCAACAAGTCGGAAACCAGAGGAACAGCAGATGAAAGTAAGATCAAATAGGAATATGAAATCGGAAGGAAGCAAAGTGGACACGAAAGACAATCGTCCCGAAAGCCTAACTAATGGCCAAGGTAACTTACTGCAGGGCTACCCCTAGGGGCGCTGTTCCCCATAACAACAGCACCGCAAAATATTCCGCTGTAACATAGAGCTAAATTGGCTTTCTCTTTCAAAGCATATTTGCAAACTGTCGGTGTAAGTAAGGTAGAAAGCGCTCCCAGGATAAAGATACCTATCTTTGGTCCTACACTGTCCGGTCTATTGTATATCTGTTACTTCTATGTTTCATTGTTAAAGCTACATTCAACAGCACACCTGCAAACTACAGCGTGGTCAACTAACATAACCGCTACACTGTCTACGTTAATATTCAAATGCACGTGCGGAAATAAATTTCAAATTTGTCGAAAGGTTCCGCTTGTAACCTAAAACAACGACACAAGATAGGAGGGCGTAGCAATTATTTTATAGTGCGGTGCTTCAAACTGGAGAGCTTCGGCTGTGCAGATCTAACAATGAGAAGCCCTTGCTCCTTCAAAGGAAGAAGAGCGCCGTCAGGACCTGACCGTGCATAATATCGGGTCGCTTGTCAGCTATACACAAAAAATGAAGACTTCCTACATCCAAAACAATGGTATCCATACACAGTAGAAACATACGTGTTAAACCCGCTAATCCGCAGAGCACGGGGGAAGACTATTCGGATTAGCCGGGATTACGGCTTACGCGGGTACTTTCAGAACCAGAAAAACGTCAATATTCCGTAATATAACACCCATTTCATGCCTAAATAACACACACATACGACGATTCTACGTGTTCGCAGTTTGTATATAAATAACTCACAATTTACACCGCGGCATAAACAACACATTCTTTATGCTAACTAGTTACAACTTCCTGGAATTACCAATTACACCTAAATATATAATTAGAGTTGCGGATTAGGCGGGTTTTTGTAGATCCGTAAAGTCATTAAATGTGAGGGTAGCAGAATGCAAAGTTACTAAAAAAAAGTGAGGGTAGCAGAAATACCAATAGAACCCCGCTAATAAGAATTAGGAAATTTCATTAAATTTCTAGAGAGGTTGAGATAAAATGCAGAACACATCAGGATTCGAACCCCTGTATGCCTTGCTCAAGTACGGTACAGCTGTCAATGTATTTGTGCCTCTACCGAGTGCGCTAGTATTTGATATGACAATGTGAGGCTCAAGTTATTATGTATTCAATACTCTTTAGTCTCTTTAGTTCTAAGTCATTGGCATAATGTTGCATATAAATGTACACACACAATAATCCTGCATCTGCTCAGTACTGTAGTAGAAAAATTCTTTTACCGTGTGGGGAGGAGAAGTGGCTTGAAGAGATCTGGTGATGACAGAGTTAGTCACTGTATGTATAAGGTTCTGTACAGAGGAATGTTAATAAAATGAATAGTTTGAATGTGAAACGCACATACACGCAAGACAAGTACTTTAACCGATGTGCAGTTAGAAGAACCCGATTGGTGGTGATCTTATTTGGGTGACAAAGGCCACCACTACCTCCTAGCCTAGTCTCCCTGCACCCGACTAGAGAGGAGAGGATGAAAATTCATTTACAGAAGATGACCGGACATGGAGACAACAAAACATGGAATAGACGAACATAGCAGAAATTTAAGTAATATAGAATACGAAAGAAGCAAAGGTAAAGCATGGTGCACAGGGAAATATAAGTAAAGCAAGAGATACAAAGATATGATCTTCACAAGTTTATCTCCAAGTTCTGCATTCTCCCACCTCATTTCTCTCGAAGTCTAAAGTTTAGCCCTTGTCCTGGGTGAAGGTAGCCGTTGGCTGTAGCAATATTAAAGAGACAAGACAATTGAATTGAGATAAGCAAGATATGCGACTCAATAACAATCACGTTTTTCGTAGTTTATGATGCCTTATACGGTAAAGCTATTTATATTGTGGAAAGCTGGAGAGTACAATAAGGGTGTATTAACACTTCCTCCAAACTACCTCATTATAAGGTATAAAATGTTCTACAGACACGAATGCTGTATGAATAAAGCTACAAAGCTACGTACTTCACCACACTGACGCTTGATAATGCAACTACAGATATGTTCACGCAAAGGTATGTCGCACCACACCGATGCCTGTCAGTGCAGCTGGCAACAGGCACGCGGAGTCGTGCAGCACCACAGCGACGCCTGTCAGCTTCATGCACCTGGCAACGGACACGCAGAGTCGTGCAGCACCACACCGACGCCTGTCAGTGCACCTGGTAGCAGACACGCGGAATCGTGCAGCACCATAGCGACGCCTGTCAGTTTCATGCACCTGGCAACAGACACGCTGAGTCGTGCAGCACCACAGCGACGCCTGTCAGCTTCATGCACCTGGCAACAGACACGCGGAGTCGTGCAGCACCACACCGACGCCTGTCAGTGCAGCTGGCAACAGACACGCGGAGTCATGCAGCACCACACTGACACCTGTCAGCTGCATGCAGCAGGCAACTTACAACCTCCTTGCTGGCAACAGACACGCGGAGTCGTGCAGCACCACACCGACGCCTGTCAGTGCAGCTGGCAACAGACACGCGGAGTCATGCAGCACCACACCGACACCTGTCAGCTGCATGCAGCTGGCAACTTACAACCTCCTTGCTGGCAACAGACACGCGGAGTCATGTAGCACCACACCGACACCTGTCAGTGTAGCTGGCAACAGACACACGGAATCGTGCAGCACCACATAGACACCTGCAAGTGTAGCTGGCAACAGACACGCGGAGTCGTGCAGTACCATACCGACGCCTATCAGTGCAGCTGGCAACAGACACGCGGCGTCGTGCAGTACCCCACCAACACCTGTCAGTGCAGCTGGCAACAGACACGCGGAGTCACGCAGCATCACCCCGACACCTGTCAGTGTAGCTGGCAGCAGACACGCGGAGTCGTACAGCACCACACCGACACCTGTCAGGGCAGCTGCCAACACGCACGCGAATTCCAAGAGCGCTTCAAGCCTCCTCCACTTCGACATCCTGATAGCCCGAGAGCTTCCACTTCTGAGCTTTACTTTTCGTGTAGGCGAATAACTGTGAAACAATTTAGAGACGCGTGTAGATAGCATTGTGCGAAGAGGTGATGCGAGACAGAGAAATTGAGTTCATTCTTGAAATGCTTGTCTTTACAGGGGAAATGGAGAAATTACAGCAAAGAGATTGACGCATGTGCAAATGGGAGGAGAAATTAAATACTCATATAATCCTGGCAGTTCACAAGTTTGAGTTTTGTTCAGATACATTCTCTTCACAGGGATTAGACAGTAAGTCTTAATAAACAGTCACATTACGAATTTTAAATGTAAAAAATAGTCAAAAAGCTCATAGCAGTACACTTCGCAATATTTGACATTCATTAATTAGACCATAAAAGAATCTCTGTATGTTCTGGCGTTGTGATGAGTAGCTACTAATTGAATTGTCTTTGCAACGTATGATACGGTTTATGTTACGTGTTTGTAAATTTCAAAATGCTATGCAGAAAATCATAAAGTCGGCATAGAAACTTATGGATATTAGTAATATTTCTAATGAAATATAGGATCTAATGCAACGACAATGAATATATTTACTTCTTATTCGAAAGTATAGAGCTGCAAGCGTTCAGATTAGCTATGAATGATTACCGCCGCCAAGAAGGTTATGTTTTCGACAAGTTTGCGTCTGTTTGTTTTTCTGTCTGTCACCAACATATCTCAGATTGTTATAGATGAATTTCAACGAAATTTACAGGGTTGTTTGGTATGTTAGGAGAAACAGATGATTAACTTCTGGTGAAAATCTTCTATCCGTTTATTTGTTTGTTTGTCTGCCTCATTTTCTGATTGCCGTAACTCAAAAAGGTATGGACAGATTTTTGTGAAATTTGTACGAGTTGTTAGGTATATTACTAAGAGTAAATCACCAAATTTATGTGATAATCTGTTGATTCGTTTGTTTGTCATCGTGTTTGATTTTATGCTCCTTAGCACAATAACTCAAAAAGTTATGAATGGATCTTTGCAGAATTTACAGGAATTGTTAGTAATGTTAAGAGACATACGGTAATTGATTAATTTTTTTTATAATCGGTTGGTCCGTCTGTGTGTTTCAGTAATGTTTGTCGGAATGTCTTTTAGCACTATGAATCAAAAAGCTATAAACGGATCTTCAAGAAAATTACAAAAACTATTAATACTGCTAAACGACACAACTGATTGGCTTATCGTGTTGATACAAGGAAAATCATGATTTCAGATTATTTTGATAAATCGTTTCCGTGTCTTGCTTGGCGGAGTTATTCGTTCTCAGGATACTCTATAGTTTTTGTGTGGTTTCACTTAGCAGCGTTTCCGGTGTTCTGGGGCTGCTCAATACCCCTTTAGTATTCTCTCTATCCCATACTCCCAGGTGTGTAGCTTGTATATAGATGATGATGATGATAATAGGGTAAAAAAATTCACCCACATTGGGGGTAAAACATGAAATCCCTCACTTGGCAGTAAAAATCCTGGTTCATTTTTCACCTCAAATGTGGGTGATCCAATTTTTAATCCACTTTACTATGCTTTAAAAATTCGATCTATCTTCTTAAAACGCCCAGTCGCTTTAATTTAGAGCTTTCTTAAAAACATACGAGAACACAATTTCGCTACAAATAAAACACAGGAATTAAAAGTTTTTACGTCATTTCAACTAATAACGCTATACTTCCTAGGTAAGGTTAAATCCCAAAACAAAATGAATAATGAAATGAGTGAGACTGCACGTGGGCTTCCACGCTGAAGCAACACGCACGAGAACAGCGTGTAGGAACAAACAAAAGAAATAATACATAATCAGCAATGTTACTTTGAAGGGAAGGAAAAAACAATGTGGGCTCGAAAACAAGCTGTTTGGAAAGTCTACAAGCGAAGCTATAGCAACCCGTAGATTCTTTTGGAGAAACGATTCCCCATGACATAGGTTGGGCGAACGTAATTCATTTACTTTACCCTATGGCCTATGGATAATCCATTGCTCCTAAGAGAGCACCCATTTCTGTCTTTTTTTCCTGCGAAGAGAGATAAGGTACAAATGAAAGGCTGGCTGTACCTGGCGACATCGCAGAATTCAATCAAGAGAAGCGTCGACCCGATCCAAAAGTTGCAGGTAACGACAATGATCGCATTTGGTAAGTGGCATTCACTAGTCGGTACGCGCCCCAAAGTGAGGAAAAGACCTGGTGATGGAGACCAGAGCACATGCTTCTTCCTCAATCGAAAAAAGTGCGAGGAAGAAAAATTCTTCTCAAAATATGCTCTATATGACACAACTGTCATTCAATCCGAACTCTCTAATGACAAGTAGAAGCATGCTTAGAAGCGATACAACTACCAAAAATACTCTGTAAAGCTTACCAGTCTAACTATCCAAGAAATGTAGTTTAAGTAACTTTTTCATTATCTTAAGAAAGGGATTTTATTAATTTTTATGAATTTTAAAATTTTTAGTCAGGAAATTTTCAGTGATGTCTGGGAAAGTACCATGAGTTAGCCAGCAAAGTATTGTAATTAACTAAATACTTGCCTACTTGTGATATTTGTCGACTGCGATGAAGCTACTCACAAAATAATTCATACAGAACAGTTTCACTAAAAAGTTGTCAGTCATTCTGCAGCCTCAATAGAATCTTAATAAAAGTGGTACCGTCAGTTCATGCAATGTAGCTTATTATTGTTCTTATATAAATGGTTTAACCATTGAGTGCCTACAGTACACGCACGTTGACATTACATGTAGTGTTATTTTAACAAAAGGTGATGTTCAATTGAAGCACTGAAGCAGTGGTTCCCTATAAGAGGGCTATAGACCCCCGTAGACCCCCAGGGGGTCGACCATAGACCTCCTAAGGGGTCTATTTAAAGAAAACCTCGATTTCTATTTCCCTTTTTTGTATTTGCAGGCTGAAAATAAATTCTGTAACCAAAAACCTTTGCATCCAGTATTAAAGTAAAATTTGAAAAATCAATGTGTATGAGTATTAGTTTTTACACAATTTTAGCGAAAAATCTACTGAGTTCCACTGAAAATAATTCACATTTTCTTCAAGAGCAGCGTTTTTTTAGTATTAGGGTAAATACCTAAAGGTTTCTTTACAAATAAAATTACAACCTCTAAAAACATGCATTACTTATTTACAAATCTGGTGTAATTTGAATCACTGACTGGATAAATGCTTATTAAATAACCTGAAATCTAGAATATTCTGAAGAAAAAATACCCCAATATAGGGAGCTTCAGTTGATAATATATTACCTCTTAGTTTTTTCAGCATTCTGTGTATTTTACAACTCTGACTGTATTTATGTTACGCAGTTAATTTCCTGTTTGTTTGTCTGGTTGTCTGTCTGATTGTCTGTTTGGCTGTCACCAAGAGAACTCAAAGTCATGAATGGATCTTGAAGAATATTACAGAAACTGTTAATACTATCAAAAAGCACAAATGATTAGATTTTTGAGTTGATACAAGGAAAATCATGGTTTGAGAGCCAATTGGAATTTTTCACCAGTGTTGCCCTGCTTGGCATAGGTTTTGCGGAAAAGGAGCATAATGCATACATTCAACATCTGAACATTAGGGGTCTATAACGATGCACTGCTCTTCTGGCTGCAGGGGTCTACATTAATGAGTTATAGGGAACCATTGCACTAAAGGGTTAAGTCTCCCTCGACAAAACTATATGGTGTTTAAATTTTGTGAAAAGCACTGTGAACTGAATATAAAGTGTAAATAAAACTTCACTTTAAGGAGAGGACATTACAGGGACATGTATATAGTACGTTGATAGAAGGTTAGAAACTTGGAACCAATATACGAAGGTGTTCCCACGCAGGCGTAGAACTCATGGAAGCTGCAAGTCAAGAAGGAAAAGGAAGAACGGAACAGAGCACCAACAGTACGAGTACGAAAATGGAAGGAAGCAAAGGGGGCACGACAGACAGACGTCCCGAAGGCCTAGCTGCAGCTAAGATAACCCACAGAATCTCCTGGGGGCGCTGTGCTTCATAACATAGAATGGGCGAACCTAAAAACTAACCTTCCGGCCTATGTCCCACCCTATGCCCACGGAGGGGATGCGATGTAGCTATGCATGCACCTCAGCGCAACCCCTAATCTTTGAGAACTAGAAGATAACCCCATTATATACGTTTGCGACAGCTGCAGCATCTTCGCCGAAAACCTATTTCAAGCGTAAAAAAATCCAGATTACATTTGACAACTGCAAATGAAAATTTACCCTGAGCAATAATTCATAACATCTAGGAAAGTACGCAAATGGAAAATAAACAGAGAAAAAAAGAGAACAAGCGCTGGAAGCGTAATCCAACAGAGGAGAACAGGTCCAGTCACATATAAGGGCATGTCGGGATGTAAAGCGAATAGTCAGGACCACAAAAAGGGGAAAAAAAGTTTCTGTAGCCGCTATGGCAAAACTCAATCCAAAGGCATTCTATAATTTTTGTATTATGTAAATGAAAGAAGACTTAAAACAGAATCCATAGGTCCGCTCAAAAAACCTGACGTGCAATCACCAATGACCTAAGAGACAAAGCCACAATCTTGAACGACTATTTCACCTCTGTATTTATTGTTGAAAATGTTGCAAATATCCCTGAACCAGCACCGATGCAAGTTGCTCCAATAGACACATGTATTTTCACGAAGATTGAGGTTCTTCAAGAACTAACCCATCTAAATTTGTACAAATCCACTAGCCCTGATAATCTTACTCCCCGTGTACTACGAGAAATAGCTCCAGTCATCGTGAAGCCGCTGCTCGAAATATTTAATCGCTCTCTAAGAACAGGAGAAGTTCCGCAGGATTTGAAACTAGCTAGCGTGATACCGATACATAAGAAGGGGGATAAGAAAAGCCCCAGCAACTATCGACCAATCAGTCTTACATCGGTCGTCAGCAAAACCATCGAACGTCTATTGAAAAAGCGCATCACTGATCACGTGAGGATGCAGCATCTCATAGCCGACACTCAGCATGGCTTCCGAAATCGAAGAAGCTGCTTAGAAAACCTACTGGACTTTTTCTCAAAAGTTACAGATATTAAAGATGAACAAGAGGGCGTAGACCTTGTGTATCTAGACTTCCAAAAGGTTTTCGACAAAGTCCCCCATCTACGGCTAATGAAAAAATTGGAAGCCTATGGCATTCGAGGAGACTACCTATTTACGATGGATCAGGGCATGGCTTACGGGTCGGCAACAGCAAGTAAAACTTGAAGGAGAGACGAGTGCCTGGACGCAAGTTACATCAGGGGTTCCCCAAGGTAGCGTTCGTGGCCCACTTCTATTCTCAATTTACATCAATGATCTCAATCTTAACATCCGTAGTAAAATCAGTAAATTTGCGGATGATACTAAACTATGTCATCCTGCCACGAAAAGAGCCGAGCTCTAACAAGACCTTGACCACCTCATGGAATGGAGCACAACGTGGCAGATGAGCTTTAATGTCGACAAATTCTCAGTATTGCACGTATGGCTGATAAACCCTTCGCTCCCACTGCAAATAAATGGGATGGTATTGGCTGCTGTCACCCAACAACGTGACTTGGGAATCACTATTACAAACAATTTAAAACACAGTCGGCAAATTGACAAGAGTGTGAAAATGGCAAGCAGAGTACTGGGATTCATCACCGGAAATTTTGAATACAAGTCCAAAGACATCATCATTCCCTTGTACAAAGCGTTAGTGCGGCCACACTTAGAAGTTGCTGTTTAATTCTGGTCGCCACATCTGTGTAAAGATATCGATAAAATGGAAAGACTCCAACGCAGAGCAACGAAATGGATACCTCAGCTGCGAAATAAGTCGTATGGATGTCGCCTAAAATAACTGGGTCTGATCTCTCTCGAGCAAAGACGTCTCAAGAGGCAACTACTAATAGAAACATTCAATTATTTGAATGGCTTCAACGACGTACCTACAACGGGGCTCTTTGAAAGAGACCTCAATGATCGCTTTCGGAACAACGGTGAAAAACGAACCATAAAGCTCGAAGAACGACCTTAAGTCAGCAGTTCTTTCCGTATTTCATAATCAGCATTTGGAATAGACTCCCTTCTGATGTTGTTAGTGCAGAGTCAGTTAACGCGTCTGAAAATCGTCTTGACATATATTGGGATAGACATCCTCCGCAGCAAAGAACTCCTCCTCCAGGAGTTGCAAACTCTTAACGGCCAAAGCTTCCGAGGCCACCTTATTCCGTCTCCTTCTCTCTCCTGTTCCAACTACACAGTTTGATGTCTCTAAGCTCCGCATGTCAGCGGCTCTTGATCGTGCTTGCGTGCATTCAAGATCGTCTTTCGGGCATGCACTCTTCACCCCTCTTTTTTTTCTCCTGCCCTCTATATCCTACTAACATAATGGCAATAGCTCGTAGAGTGCCGGGGCGTATGTTACGGTGTCTCGTTTGGAATGGGCCTATTGGTACGTCTACTGCCGCTTATCTAATCATATGCAGGTAAATCCCCTCATTCGCCCTATCTTAATTCAATAATACCTTGAATTCGTCTAAAATTTTGATACCGTAGCTCTTAAATTTCTACTCTGATTCGTCAATTTCTTCACATTGGAAATGATTTCATTCTTTGTATACATACACTAAATTTCTTGCTTCATCCTTTGCAGATTTTAACAAGTGATTCACAAATGAGGAGCACGTAAAAAAGTTTAAGCGTAGAAGCAAAGCACATTTCTCTTTGATTTGTAGAGGGTTACCCCTCAAACATTTTGTTTCGTACGTACGTTTTCTTTCTGTGAGCTTGCGAGAGAATATTTAGTAACTTTGATGGCTAAGTTACTTGCTCGTTATTTGCTCAAATCCCGTAATTTGTTCGATTTGTCAAAAAGTATTCCTAATAAACAAAGAGATTTACGTGCATAGACCGAAAAGCACTGTAGAGCTCATACCTCCGTCCAGCAATGCTCATACGCGTGGTCTGCGCGTTATCAGGCCGCCCCCATTGTCCGGCCACCGGACGCCACTTTGTTTGTATGAGCTGGCTTTGGGTTCGGGGCTCTGGGTAGCCCCTGAGTTGGAGGAAATGC
>LQNS02278096.1:26761790-26772273 GCA_001587735.2 Parhyale hawaiensis | reverse complement strand
TCTTCATTCTTTTGTTTTCTCCACCCGCTGGGTTGGTTGCGTGGGGGTTTGTTAACCTCATGGAGTTTCTCCGTTCCTACGTCGCCAGCCTGGTGTGATTTAATAATAATAATAATAATGCAATTACTAACGAAAAATTTAAATTGATCCTGAATCCCAGATTTTTTATCATCACCAAAATTTGATTAACGGTTCTACGTTCCTGTAAATTTCATGAAGATCCGTTCATTTTCATTATTTTATTGAGCTGTGTTCCGATAAGCAAACAGGGAGACATGAAACGGACGCACAGATCATCACCGAAACTTGGTCGCTTAATTGTGTCCCTCAATAATCCTAACAGTTCGTGCGAATTTCGTGAAGGTGCGTCCATAAGTTTTGCAGTTATGCTCTAACAAACAGAAAGGCAACCACAAACACGGAGACAAACAGCCGAACGAAAGAACGAACAGATCATTACAAAAATTTTACTAGTTGCTTCTCGAAACATTTCTAACACTTGCTGCAAATTTCATCAAGATCCGTGGGTAACTTGCCGAATTATGTTGCTGACAAACAAAAAAAAAAGAGACAAACAGGCATATAAATCATAGTTTGGTCATTTATTCTCATATTTCTGCAATGGCTGAAAATTTCGTGAGTATCCGTTTGTAATTTTTTTTGCGTTTTGCGCTAAGAAAAAAAAAACAGTTTGACAAACAAACGGTCACATGGATTATCAACATGAGTCAATGATCACTTCTTCCTAACACACTAAACATTCACTGTGAATGTCATGAAGATCCGTCCATAACTTTCTGAGTTACCTTGCTGACAGACAAACATACTATCTTCAGACAAACTCAGGCACAAGCACAACCTCTTTGGCAGGGGTCACAAGAGTAGTACCAAGGAAGTTTGATGGAAGGAGGGAGCACAGCCACATTTCATTGTAGCTACTGGCCAGTGAAATAAGTTCTTTGTTCTTCGGTGGCTGCTCCATTCCCACCAATCACAAGCTCTAAGCCATCCCTTCTCACCAATAAGAGGTTTCCAGCCGTTCTTGTAGCCAAACATCGCTCCAGCCAGACTTCAGCCATGCCGGAAAACTCAGCTTCAGATCTCCGCAGCCGTTGTTACCTCCTTCTTATTAAGACTCCTTGGGCAGAACTTCCGGAAAATGTGTCAGATCAAAACCTCAGAATATCGATGCTAACTTCAACTATGTGGCAAAAACATCTGAAACAACCACAACCAACAAGGCAACAACCTGCGTAAAATGTCAGCAAGATTTGAAACAACTGCAATCAAAAAGGCTACATTATTATTATTATCATTATTATTATTATATATTTAGTTTAACCTCCGTAGCCGCAACTCAGGCGTTTCAACAGAGAAACTACTTGTGCAGTATTCAAATACCGCATATTGGGTAGGCGTGGAGGCCACGTGCGCTACTGCGGGCAGGGAAACAAGGCGCAAAGTATAGTAGGAGACACTCAAGTGGTCGGCCCCTTTTGTGTCCTTCCACCGAGAGAGAGATTGGAGATGTCCCGCGTACCAGGTCGGCTATCTCGATCGACAGCCCACCTCACGGAACAGAAAGAGGAGAGTAGAGAACCTACCTAACTTTACAAAACTAACCTCGTCAGCAGGAACTGCGACCAGATGCTACATCCCCTGCGGAGAAGGCACTCGGGACCCTTGGGTGCGTGATGCCCAAACATATTCTGGCAGGGAAANCTCAATGATCGCTTGCGAAACAACGGTCAAAAACTCAAGTATAAAGCTCGAAGAACGACCTTAAGTCAGCAGTTCTTTCCGTATTTCATAGTCAGCATTTGGAATAGACTCCCTTCCGATGTTGTTAGTGCGGAGTCAGTCAGCGCGTCTAAAAATCGTCTTGACATATATTGGGAGAGACAACCTCCGCAGCTAAGCACTCCTCCTCCAGGAGTCGCAAACTCTTAACGGCCAAAGCTTCCGAGGCCTCCTTAATCCGTCTCCTTCTCTCTCCTGCTCCAGCTACACATTTTGATGTCTCTAAGCTCCGCATGTCAGCGGCTCTTGATCGTGCTTGCGTGCATTCAAGATCGTCTCTTGGGCATAGACTCTTCACCCCCTTTTTTTTCTCCTGTCCTCTATATCCTACTAACATAATGGCAATAGCTCGTAGAGTGACGGGGCGTATATTCTGGTGTCTCTATAGGGATGCGACTATTGGTTCGTCTACTGCCGCTTATCTAATCTAATCACATACAGGTAAATCCCCCTCAAAGAGGAGAATAGAGAATCTACCTAACTTTAGAAAACTAACCTCGTCAGCAGCAACTGCGGCCAGATGCTACATCCCCTGCGGAGAAGGTACTCGGGACCCTTAATTGGGTGCGTGATGCCCAAACATATTCTGGCAGGGAAATCAAAAAGGCTACAACCCACCATGAATGTCAATTAAGCTGAATGGCATCAATCGCAACCTACAAGGCAATAGAGCACCCTAAATATAACTAACAGACCCACAACAACCGCAGAAAACCTACCTTTCGGTGCTAAACATAAAAGCAGACAGCTCAAAACCAGCATCAACACCCACCGTAAAACCTCACGCTACGTCATCATACCCCGAGGGTCGCAAGAGAGCCAGTGCTGGGCCAGCAGAGTCCCAATTTAGTGGAGTGGACTCGAGAGCAGCCAATTTGTGAGTCGTAAAGAGCGACGAGTGGCGGATGTCATTGACCAAAGTGAGACCTCGCAGCCACCGCAACTGCTGCAGCGGCGCATCTCTGAGCTGGTTAAAACGAAAATTTTGGGGCTATAAATATGATCGCCTGTTTTGCTGCGGATGGTAGGCTCTTACTTGGATGTGAGTGGCGTGGCGGAGCGATGAGACATCTTTTTTTTTTATTTATTATTATCACCATCTTTTCCAAAGCGACTCTTTACTCTTTTCAATCTTAAAATAATAATGTTGAAGAAGCGACCACACTCATCAAATGCATTCCAATAAGTGTTGTTCCATGGCAAGATGGTGAACGAAATATGATCCAGTAGGATTGAAATTGCCCCGAAATACCTCCGGGCGCTACTATTTGGTTCAAATGCAAAAAAACATACTCCTTCCTTACATCAATAACCGTTTTTTTTAGGTTTTACGATGGCATAACGAACTATTCCAGGTTAATAAGCTGCGCATTTAATTGTGTAAAACGACGGAAAATATCTCTGGTGTGCACTTCGGCGTGTGCTCAATTCTACTTTCATGAAATTGCCACTTGTGAGGTTTTCCGCTCCGGCTGTATAAACTTAGACTACCTGGGAAGTGAGGCATTAAAGTAGATAGCTAGGAATAGACGGACTAACGTGCCCATTTTCAAGAAGGAAGCGAGGCCAAGGATAAGACTGTAATATTTTCAAGTTCTGCGCGTGTGTGATTAAATTCTAGTTGAGTTCGTCACCGTACTTGGTTGTGAGAGGGAACTTCAATGTAGAATAATGTTATCAGGCTACAGTGCTGGATGGTGAAGGAGTGTCGTAAAGATCTTCTTGTTTATTTACTTCTTATTTTTATACAAGACTTTGATGATATGATCCAATAATAAGTAGCAAACATACTACTTGATAGATTCAGACAACAAAGTACAAGGTCTACATCTGAATAAGTGCTACAAGCAGAATGCAGTAGACAATGTTGGTACAGTAAGGCTAAGTACCGAATAATCTGATTCTTCAATGCACAAGCCCTTTAAATATCTAACATTTGCCGGCTTCGTTTAGAACACCGGTTGCTTCCACCGGAATCGGGTCGGAAGTCCACCGGTAAAATTACTGTACGTTTATGAGACGAACAGATATCTCCAAAACTCTGGTTACAGGTTTTGACAGACTTTTTATTGATAGAGGTTCCTGCCTGAAGGTCGTTGAGAATTACGCATGTCGCTCACATTTTAGCGACTCTAGAAAACAAGCACATTTTTCATAATATGGTTTATGACCGTTTGCCTTCCTTATCTTAGCCGGGTTGTAGACGGTGGTGGTCACATCCGCTCAAACATGAACTAGCATAATACAAAGAATGCATGTACACATTTAAATGTTAAATGCTAATACATTAGAATGTTGTATTTGCGAAACGCAGATATAACACCGACCCTCTCCTTGTTCTTACCGTAAATCAAAGTCAAACAATCTGATACATATAGTGAAGCTACAGCCAAGGGGGTAACTGTGCAATGAACTATTATATTAGATTGATGGGGGCTCTGAGAAGTTGAGTAAATTGGGAGTAAAAGGTAATGAAACAAAGCAGGCATCAGAAGTAGCATGAGGAATCAGAAAAAAGAGGTGCGAAGTTGCGAAGTATGCCGCTCCCAGTACTTATCCAGACGATTTCTGAATGTGTTCGCAGACTGTGCTCCGACAACTTCCATTCCAAGTATTTGCTATCAACTACGGAAAGCACTGCTGACCTTACGCAGTGCTTCATTACTGAGATTTGAGTTTTTGTCCTTTGTTTCGAAAGTGACAACCAACGTCTCTGCCAAGAGTCCTTTTGTCGGGATGTTAGCCATGCAAGTACTGGAATATTTCTATAAGTTTCCCGCTGAGTCATCTTGGTTTTAGAGTGATAAATACCAGCTCTTGATGGCGTCGCTCGTAATTTCACAACTGAGGGCATTAATGGTATCCATTTGCGCTGGATTCTTTCCATTTAAGCAATGTCTTTACCGAAATAATGCGGCCAAATTTAAACAGCAAATTCTAAATGAGGGCCAGCTAGTGCTTAGCATTTTGGAAGGGTTATAGGTATCATTAGAATTATACTCAATATCCCATGGTAATGAATCACAGGATTCTGCTTGCCAGTTTTAAAGATTTGTTTCTTTACTGATCGTATTTTAGTTCATCTCGGATAGTTATTCCGAGTAGCCGATACAAGTATCGTGCCGATCATTTCCATTCTGTCTTTGATGTTCTTTGGTCCAATGTGCATTAACGAGCATTTATCAACACTAAAGTTCAACTGCTACGTTGTGGTTTATTTTATGAGCCGGTCAGTGGCTTGCTGGAGCTCTTCTATGTCTTTATCAGAGTCAGCCCGAAGATGGTGCTTGGAATCATCCACATATTTGCTTACCTACTTTTTTGATAATGTCAAAATCAAGATCATGGACACAAATTATGAACAGGAGAGGGCCAACCACGCTATCTTGCGGAGCCTCAGATGAGAGAGGCGTCCAGTCGCTCTTCACCTCGTAGAGTTGCACTCGGTCTGGGCCACGACAGAGCAATGTGCGCGTATCCAGGGCGACAAGTCACTCTAGATGCTATGGGCTTCCAGTTTTTCTATTGAACGAGAAACTGCAAACGCTGGCTAATAACCGATGTTAGTTAGGGTTCTCTCTCTCTACTGCGAGTAAATATTTTTTGGTTTAGAATTGTATCTGGTCAAGTGAAGAAAGCTTTACCGAATTTGCTAATAAGTAAAACAATTGAAAATCAACACGTAAATTACGCCCTTCTCTACTACTCACCTTTCATAGTTTAGTAGATGCATATATTCCCATTATCTTATAATATATTAGTCCTCATATACCAGTATCCAACTACTTAATAAGCGAAATATAGATGATTATCGTATATAACTGTTATAATACACAAATATATATATATATATATATATCTAGATGGGGATTTATACGTAAGCGAATCTGACTAAAAACGACGTAAAGTGTCGTCTGCGGAGGTTAGGTGTAAGCTTGAACTTTACACCTAATGAACATCTAGTCTACGGGATTCTCATCGTACGTTTCTCGACTCTTCTCCCTCTTCTTCTTCAATTTTTTCTTCTTCTCTTTCCCCCAGTCGTTTATATCCTACTCACTTAATGGCAATAGCTCTTAGAAGCCGGGGCGCAAGATTCGGTGTCTCTTTGAGAATGGGCCTGTTGGTTCGTCTACTGCCGCCTATCTAATCTAGATAAACGCTCAAAACGGGCTGATCCTTGGTTAGGCCGCCACCCTCCGCGACCACCAGCACTAGTAGAGAGCCCTTCAATGAGCTCTCGCTCGGAAGGTTAGGAGAAGGCCAGGACTGGTTCTGCTAGCGTTCCTATGTGATTTTACTGCATTTATGTGGGTTTTTATTGTTTTTATTGTTTTTATACTGTTTAGGTAATACTTTTTTATGTTATAAGTGTTTTTTTTTTTTTACTTAGCGTCAATTTTTGATTGGCCTTACTTAGTGTCAATTTTGAATTCAAATTTGAATTTGAATTTCGATCGTTAGCAGAACCAGTCCTTGCTTTTTACTTAACCTTAGGGGAAAAAGCTCATTGGACGTTAGCAAAACCAGTCCTGGCCTTTTACCTAACCTTACGAGTACGTATTCATTGGTTTTTAGGCTATTACACTTAAAAGCCTATTATACCGTACACTTACACCTTATGCAAAAAAAAAAAATTACACTTAACGAACCCATTTAGATCTAAACCCTTCGTTATCTATACAATGCGTTACCTTTAATTATGCAAATACAATTTTTTTGCTTATTTTTCAAGATAAGTGTCAAATATTTAAAATGTTAATAGTAAGTTAGTGCACAGGTATGTTGTAACTATAAAAACAATTAGAGAAAAATAAAAAGGAACCATTTCCCACGTTTTGGCAACATTTGCTTATCGCACTGGGTTCTGCTGTTACGCCAGATTATTCAACATCACTCTCTAGTCAACATGAGCAAGAAAAGCTGTCTAACCGGTGAAGAAAAGATGACAGTGACCTCGTTATTGGCTTCTGGTAAAACAACACTCGAAGCTTCCATGAAATTACATCGTGATCACCGAACAATTAAGGCTTATGCAATTGAAGGAAAGTCAACCGGAAAACTCCGGATCGAGCCTCTACGAGGAAATTTACTGCTCGGGATATGCGACATTTGAAGCTGTCTATGGCTAGAAAAAAACTTTATACAAGTAAGACGATATTTGAAGACGTTGGAGCCCCAATACTAAGCAGAAACACATGATGTGAGGTTCTTCAGAAGCTAGGGAAAGTGGAAAAGGCAATAAAACGACCACGTCTAACAAAAACTCATAAAAAAGATAGGGTCAAATGGGCTGAAGAGAACATGAAAACTTATTTCTCCAATGTCATATTTACTGACGAATGCAGAGCCACTCTTTATGGTCCAGATGGATGGAGTCTGGATGGGTCCTCCATGATTGACCTCAACAGACAAGGCTTACTGTAAGTATCAACAGATGGTGGAGGTGTAATGTTTTGCGCCGGAATAGTAGGTGACACCCTTATTGGTCCGTTTGAAGTGGCAGAAGGAGTTAAACTTAATGCAGAAAGGTACTGCCAGTTTCTTGAAGCAACTTAATTCCATGGCTTCATGATCAGACGATGGCACGCAGATCCAAATTGGTATTTCAGCACGATAACGCTCCCTCACGCTGAGCACGGTACGCTGCACCTAGCGTACGGATGGAGGATTGAAATGAAAAAGGATTATGACCTGGCCAGCGAATAGCTCGGATTTAAATCCCATTGAGAACCTCTGGGCAATGGGCAAAAGGAAGGTCTATGAAAGTGGTCGGTAGTTTTTGAGCAAAGTAAGCCTGTGGAATGCAGTAAAAGCAGCTGCAGATTCTATTCCACCATCTGAAATGCCAAACCTGACAAAGTCTGTTGATGATCGCCTTAAAAAAATCATGAAAAATGGAGGTGCCATGTTCAAAATTAACTTGTTTTGTTTACCACTACTGAACACTTATTTCAGTGTTTATTGAATTGTTTTGTTATAATTTCTTGGTTCTGGACGAGTAATAAAAATATTCCTGTTCACTTGTATTTATTTCCTCTTTATGATGTTTTTATTAACTTGTTGCATAATCTGAGGTAACAGTAAAAAACTCGTATATAAGCAAATTGTATGATAAACTTAGAAAATGACTAAATTTTTATTGTACAAGTTATGCAATATTTGTTCAAGCGAAATTTCATGAAGCAATTAAACCAAACGTCAGACTGTGCTTCCAATTTCAATTTTTCCAGGCTTAAATAAAAAGTAACCAAACTCGGACTTTCTTGCTCAGAAATAGTAAGCAAGAATTTACTCCAAGAACTGTTCTTTCGTCCCAAGCAACAATCTAAGTTGCAGGCGCGATAGTAAATCCCTCGGGAGCAATTTAATTCTCATCAGGAATTTGTATAATTGCCAACCGTTCGCCCTGCGCCGCAGTCACAGAAAGCCTCCCACAATTTTTTGCTAGAGCGAAGTCCCGGCACTTGCCGCCCGTGTGACAAAAGTCTCAGTTAGTGAAGGAGTCTTGTTGTTATGGGGGACGAAGATGGGCTGTATATTTGAGGAAGTCTGCTTGCGTCATGCGGTCTCCATGGAATACGAAACGTAAAACCAGATAGATTACATTTCTCATGGAAATCTGCTTGCGTCATACAGTCTTCAGGATAGGCGCTATTTTGAAGCAGATAGAATGTTTCATGGCAGGCTAAATAAAACAGTAAAAAACAAAACTTTTGTGGAAGTCCGCTTGCCCCACGCAATCTGCATTGAAGGTGCGATGTTGAAGCACGACTGAAGTTTTTGTTGAAGTCGGCTTGCCTGACTCAGTTTTCACGGCAGGCGAGATGTTTCTGACAAATTAAACCTTCTAGAAATGTCTGTTTGCTTCTCAGTGTATTCGTAACAGTTCATCAACTTCTTCATAAGAAATCTCATCAGTCATGTCAGCTTACTTGTTTGTTTTCTTTTCGCTTTAAGTCATTTTCATTGAAATCTACTTGCTGGGCAGCAGTGGCAGAAACTTTCCAGTATATTTTATACGAACTGATTGACGAATATTCCACGAGAATTTCGTGGGAAATTGATTCAGTACTCTACAAAAGAGGTAGGTAGGTTAAAGTCTTAGAACGTAGAGTTTCAATAGTGTCCCCAAAAAATTTAGTACACAGGCGAATTTAAATTTGATCCAAGACGACGCTCTAGTGATGAAGAATCAATATGTCAAAAAATGTAGAGGAGTATCGGCAGCAAAGTTGTTAGCTACGTGTCAGAGGGTTGTCTTGGAAGCTACTTGCCAACCTCGATCAATTTTTTAGTTAATCGAAACTATGCGACGTTTAAGCATAGTTCAACCTAAGAAAATGTTATTAGGAAAATCTTGGCAACAGTCTCCTCTATCAGATAAATAATAATACGAGATATCTTGCACTGTGAGACAAACTTGTATTTATCTGCGTATTAAAATAATATTTGTACATGACGAATCACGATGAATATACCTAGGGATGAGATAAAAAGAAGTCCCAAGCTGGAATTAACAGGTTCTTGCGTAGCCAAAATTTATGTCTGTATGCACGAAAGACGTATGAAGGACCTCTTAGCAGCATTTTGGATAATTATATTCAAATTCAGACCATATAAACACATATCTGCTGTGGGGCCTCCTGATGTACAAATTGAGTAGAAGATCAGCTAAGGAAAATTATTATGATATATTATTTATTATTATTTATTTTGTTTAACCTCCGTAGCCACAACTCAGGCGTTTCAACAGAGAAACTACTTGTGCAGTATTCAAATACCGCATATTGGGTAGGCGTGGTGGCCACGTGCGCTACTGCGGGCAGGGAAACAAGGCGCAAAGTATAGTAGGAGACACTCAAGTGGTCGGCCCTATTTGTGTCCTTCCACACGAGAGAGACTAGAGATGTCTCGCGTACCTGGTCGGCTATCTCGATCGACAGTCCACCTCACGGGACAGAAAGAGGAAAGTAGAGAACCTACGTAACTTTACGAAACTAACATCGTAATCAGGAACTGCGGCGAGCTGCAACTTCTCCTGCAAACAAGGCACTCGGGAACCTTGGGTGCATGATGCCCCATTATATTGTGGCAGGGATAGGGCCCCAGAATATACTCTTGAGGGCTCAGCTGAGGAAAATGATGTAGAAATTGAGCAGAAATCAACAGAGGAAAAGAGTGAGGTAATACATTCTTCAGAGCAGAATAAAAAACAAGAGTGTAGAAAAGGAGATTTCGTAGAATTAATAATTGCTACTACCGCCCAGGCAGCTACCTTATGGAAGAAACAGCGAGATGTTGCGGCTAAGTCCGTTAAGGAGTCAGATACCACAAGCACGCATCAGCCGCAGCCATGTCGTCACCGAGAGCAAATTAAACCAGCCGATAAGTACCAGCGGAGGAGACGGTATCAATAACACAGCGACCGTCAGATCAAAATAATGAGACTGTTATTTTTAAATGAAGCCACCAGGGCAGACCTCACGTTGCTCGTTAGGCTTCCTTAATGGGCAACTGAGTCGCTCCTCTAACTGTCTGCAGCTACACTCATGGGTCTGTTCAACAGAGTCGCTCCTCTGTCTGCAGCTACACTCCTGGGTCTGTTCAACAGAGTCGCTCCTCTGTCTGTAGCTACACTCATGGGTCTGTTCAACAGAGTCGCTCCTCTGTCTGTAGCTAC
>LQNS02278096.1:26668891-26694159 GCA_001587735.2 Parhyale hawaiensis | reverse complement strand
CTCCAGTCATCGTGAAGCCACTGCTCGAAATATTTAATCGGTCTCTGAGAACGGGAGAAGTTCCGCAGGATTGGAGACTAGCTAACGTGATACCGATACATAAGAATGGGGACAAGAAAAGCCCCAGCAACTATCGACCAATCAGTCTTACATCGGTCATCAGTAAAACTATCGAACGACTCCGCAAAAAACACATCACTAACCACCAGAGGATGTATCAGCTCATATCAGACTCTCAGCATGGCTTCCGAAATGGAAGAAGCTGCTTATCAAACCTACTGGACTTTTTTTCAAAAGTTACGGATATTAAAGATGAAGAAAAAAGGGTGTAGACCTTCCAAAAGGCTGTTGATTAAGTTTCCCATCAACGGCTAATGAAAAAATTGGAAGCCCATGGTGTCCAGCAAGACTACTTACGATGGATCGGGGCATGGCTTACTGGTCGGCAGCAGCGAGTGAAGGAAGCTTGAAGGAGAAACGAGCGACTGGACGCAGGTATCATCAGGGGTTCCACAAGGTACGTGCTTGCCCCACTTCTGTTCTCAATTTACATCAATGATCTGGATCTTAGCATCCGTAGTAAAATCAGTAAATTTGCGGATGATACTAAACTATGTCATCCTGCCACGAATAGCGCCGAGCTCCAACAAGAGCCTGACCACCTTATGGAATGGAGCACAACGTGGCAGATGAGTTTTAATGTCGACATATGCTCAGTAATGCACGTAGGGCTCGTGAACCCTTCAACTCCTTTGAAAATGAATGAGATGGAATTGGCTTCTGTCACTCAACAACGTGACTTGGGAATCACTATTACAAACAAACTACAGCACAGGCAGCAAGTGACAAGAGTTTGAAAATGGCAAGCAGAGTACTCTAATTCATCACCAGAAATTTTGAATACAAGTCCAAGGACATCATCGTTCGTTTTGTACAAGGCATTAGTGCGGCCGCACATAGAATTTGCTGTTCAATTCTAGTGGCCACATCTGTACAAAGGTATCGATAACATGGACAGAGTCCAACGCAGAGCAACGAAATTGCTACCTCAGCTGCGAAACAAGCCGAATGAATGTCGCCTAAAGGAACTGGGTCTGATCTCTCTCGAGCAAAGACGACTTAGGGGGCAACTAATAGAAACATTCAAGTATTTGAATTGTTTGAAAGAGACCTCAATGATCGCTTGCGAAAGCTCATAAACTCAAGCACAAAGCTCGAAGACTGACCCTAAGTCAATAGTTCTTTCCGTATTTCATAGTCAGCATTTGGAATAGACTCCTTTCCGACGTTGTTAGTGTGGAATCAGTCAACGCGTTTAAAAATCGTCTTGACATACATTGGGAGAGACATCCCCCACAGCTAAGTATTCCTCCACCAGGAGTCGCACACTCTTAACGGCCTAAGCCTCCAAGGCTTCCTAAATTCGTCTTCTTCTCTCTTTCGCTCTAACTACACTGTCTGACATTTTTAACTCCGCATTTCAGCGGCTATAGATGATGAATTCGTGCATTCATGATCGTCTCTTTTGCTGAGATTCTTCTACCTCTTTTTTTTTTCTTCTCTTTTCCCCAGTCTTTTATATCCTACTAACATAATGGCAATAGCTCATGGAGGGCCGGGCGTTAGTTTCGGAGTCTCTTTGAGAATGGGCCTGTTGGTTCATCTACTGCCGCCTATCTAATCTAATCTAATAATCTACTGGCTTGCAATGGAGATCAGTGCTACGCTTGCTTCTTTGGAGCTGTCATACAGAGAGACCTGTAGTTTATTTATGATACGCTACGACATAACTCCCAGGACCTAAAATACGTGTAGTTTTGCCTTTTTCTCTCAGGAGGCATGGGATAGGGCGAAGACTATGCTAGGTTAAGTTAATTAAGTTCGCAAATATAAGATTATGGGGCCCTTTTGGTTACCTTAGACTCGATTAGTTCGTCTGGATATCTTTCTTTCGTGCCCACTTTGCTTCCTTCCGCCGTCATACTCTTACAGTTGGTACTTTTCCCCGTTTTTCTCACTTTTTTTTCTACTTGCTGTTCCCATGCGCGTTGACCCTATGTGGGAACACCCTCGTGCAGGGGTCCCACGTTTCTAAAGACATATATAGCATGTATTTATTTCATCCTCAGTGAGATCGCCTTCTTTGTGAGAAACGAGACTAAAGCTACTCAATATGATAATCAGTTTTGTATTTTGATATCCGACAATGTTGCTAAGGACATTTCGTAAAGCAAAATCAGTCTGGGAAGGAGATAAGGAACCAGGCAGGGCATTTGACTTGTGCTTTTCAAAATTTTGCCGAAATAATGACTCAATGATACGCGGAGCCATACATACCGTCTGCCTATATGGCACTCACGTCCCCAGACCCCGAAATAGGTTTTGCGTCGTAACTTCGTTGCAATCCTGCTGGGCCCAGATTTATCAAGCGCCTTACAACGTTGTAAGTGGCTAGTTTAACTTGTATCCCGATTTACTGTATTGTAATTGCGGCCAGATTTATCAAGCGTACTTACAAAGTTGCAAACTTGTAACTCCTTTGTTTTGTATTGTATCTCGACTTACTGTGTTGTAACCCTATTAATGACGCTCGCGGTTGTAGAAAATTTGTAAAGTACTGTAAGGTTGGGCTATTTCATCACCCCGAGGGGTAATTTAGCCACGTGGTAAAGTTGTCAGTTCTTTAGTCATCGCGGCAAAAGTTTTTACAACAGAAAAATGGTATAAGATCCATTTCAAAGGTGACAGAATTGTCATGAATTTGAGACAAAAAACAAGCCCTTCAGACAAATATTAAAGAGTCAATTGGACGTCAAACTTGTATACTAAACTTCGAGGTCCGACTGACTCTTTAATATTTGTCTAAGGGGCTTGTTTTTTGTTTCAAATTTAAGACAATTCTGTCTCCTTTCAAATGGACCTTGTACCATTTTTCTGCTGTTGAAACATTTGCCGCAATGACTAAAAAACTGAAAACTTTGCCACATGGCGAAGTTACCCCTCGGGGTGACGAAATAGCCCAACCAAACGGCACGTCGTATTTTCACAAGAGCTTACAGATACTTTCAGAATAGGTGGTTACCGTTACTGGCTATTGAAAAAATTGAATCTGTGGCTGCTTACATTCACGATAGGGCCTTTCATCGTGGGAGAGTGTTTGAAGATCGAATGGATCCTTTTTATGTTGAAGATTCTGAACAGAACAGACACTATCGGTTTCCGAAAAATGCAATTATTGCTCTGTGTGAAGAACCTGCACCTCAGTTTGAAAGGCACACAAAGAGAAGTTGCTCTAATCCTGTCAACTGCCAACTCTCTGCGGCCTTGAGGTTTTATGCTAGTGGTTCTTTCCACAGTGTAATTGCTGATGTATGTGGTCTAAGCCAACCTAGTGTGAGCCAAATTATCAGAAGTGTGACTGCTGTCCTAGAGAATAAGGCTAGACGAGAGGTGAGAATGCCTTCAACTGCAGCTGAACAACTTGAATGCGTCCAGCTCTTTGCAAGGGCCGCTAACTTCTCTCGTGTATTAAGAGTCATGGATGGGACTCGTATCCCTATCAAAGGTCCATGTGTGACAGAGGAAGTTTATATTAGCCGGAAAGGCTTCCACTCACTAAACGTCCAGTTAGTTTGTGATGAGAGGCCCATTTTCATAATGTGGCAGTTCTCGGCTTCTGGCCAAGATCTTGGCAAGAAGTTTGCCACCCTCAAAGATGTGGACAAAAGGAAGTTCACAGTCAAATATCTCGAAAACTAAGCATTTCCGATGAAAACGTTATTCCTGAAAAACGTTGTAAAATGCCTTGCCTAAATGTAAAAAAAAAAAAAAAAAAATACTGGATTTGAGTGAGGTGTCGTGGTACGTGGCTGCCGATGACATTTTTTGGAGATTTAATGTAGAGTTATTTCGTTCCGGAATAGAGCTTCTTAAGTTTACGTAAAAGGCTTGATTGACGACTCATTGTTAGTTTGTTTATCTTTTATATTTTTGGAATCACAGTGATGGTAGTTGACACACAAGATGATACAGTTCGTTGGAATTCGTTATAATGTGATGAATGGTCATGGCAAATGAGGCCATGACGTCGCTAACGCACTCTACTAGGTGTATAAAAATAGAGGCTAGCGAAACAAGCTAGAGGACGACTGCCTGTCAGCCCTCCAACCTCAAAAACTGGTTCCCTCAAATCAGACAGGCTAAACCCTCTACAGAACGGGTTCAACTCCCTCTACCCGCATCGTCCAATGCGAACATTTCTATCGTAAAAACGCCTCCTCCTACGTATGCTTATTCGCCATTGCCCTCATTACATCATCAAGTTTCCTCACAGGAACTCCCCACGAGGGTGTAGAGAACCCTCATTGGTCAACCCTCGCCTTAAACTTTAGTACCGCCCATTCCGACACTATCGAACGTCTTGTATTTTTGAGGCGAAATAGCCTTCTTCTCTTTGTTAAACAATTTTATGCTTCACAGACTTTCTGCCCACTTTATCGGTGTTAATCTGTCGCTACAGGCACACGTGACCCTTTGGCCTTTACGAGGGTAGTTCACACGATGCCTGCTGACTGAGGCCGTCTGTTTGATTGGCTCCCCCTGCTGTATATTTGTCAAAAACACGGTCTCTCCTTTGAACGAATAAATATTCTGAACATCTTTTTGAGGTTAAAACATTGGCATTTGCCGTTCTTAGTGAACCTCGGAGTTAAATATAGGTCATATTGGGGTAACGTGCTTTTAGCATTAGGGTAACATGTCTAGTACCCGTCCACCTTGCTAGTAGGCGTCCACTTGGCTTTAAAAACTTTCTGTGTGAAAACTAGCAGTGCTAGAAAGCCGTACATAGGCTTAAACTGTAGGCTAAGTAGTACCCTACAGTTTCAGACTATTTACGGCACTCTAGTACTGCTAGTTTTCACAGGGGAAGTTTTTAAAGCCAAGTGGACGGCTACTATCATGGTGGACGGGTACTAGACATGTTACCCTAACTATAAAATATACGGAGGCTGCTTGAATTTTTTTTACGATTATTTCATAAAAATGAGGGATATTAAGTAGGGTCGGAATTATTAGGATTTATATACGGCAGAAATTCTTATGATTACGACAGGGGCCTGTGGGGGATACTAGTAAAATATACTTGAAAATTTACCAGGTATAATTCATCAACGTTATCCATACCTGGTATATATATCTGCTTATATCTGCTAAAAAATGCATGACTTCCATCAGCAGTCAGTGACTGGCCCATAAACTATATCCCCCTAACATAAACTAGCCTTAAGCCCGGCAATATTGGAACCAATGGAGCAATGAACCATCAATAATTGAATTAGGAATTTCCTCTATGGCATTCTTTAGTATATACAATACAAAACTTACGGTACCTGTTCTTCCAGCGTAGGCTTTTTGGGCGGCGGAGGCCTTTTTGAGGGCAACCCGCAAGTCGGTAAGCTTCGTTTCTACCTCTCGTTCACTCCTCACTACAGAAGAAACGAGTTTCTACACGTGATGCTAATTACGCAGATTGGATTTGAGAATTGAACTTCAAAATTTCTCTCATTGGTTCTCTGCCTTGTGCATACGGAGATGCAGCTAGGATACTATATCTGTTAAATTTCTTCTACGGTCTGCGGTACAGTTTTGCCTTATTGTTTCAATCTCAAAAACAATGTTGTTCTCGGACTTATAGTTGCCAGGCTGGTCGGGCCGGTATCGTACTGCATAACAGGGCAATATTGATCCCTGTCATTTCCTTATATATTTCAATAGAAAATGAAGGCGGTACGTGCGTCGCATTCTTCATTAAAGAAACAGGACCACATGCATCAGCACAGAATGCGATCAACACACAGTCGTTTCCGTCATTTTTGCAGGCTGATCACCTTGGCAAGATAATATTTATAAATTTATCTTGACTGTATCGTATTGATACTGTATATATATATACATGTATTCACTTAAATTCAAATAATACGTCTTCTGAATTTTTTAGAAAAAAATGAACTTGGATGTCCTCTATTTCAATCGATATAGGTACATATATTTCATAGAGAAATCTCCTCTAGTGCTTACATCGATTTGTGGTAGATATTTTCCTTCTAAAATATACAGATCGTCATTGGAAATTGCTCAGCCTAATGAGCGCCTTGCCATCAAAGGGCAGGAGGGAAAATACGCTCGAATAAAACAAAGCCTATACGCTCGACCCGTCGCTACCTCCATGCATTATTATTGTTGCCATCAGAGATCTTATTTATATAAGAAGATGCTGATCACTCCCCTGCTGATTACCGCGGGACAATGTAATGAGTTCCTGAGATCAATCAGTTGCAGGTATGACGGGGAGATGCTCGGCGACCAGCATCTGCAGGGATGTCTTTGGGTTGCGGATGAGGAGAAATTAATTACATATTAAACTGCAGACAACCATACAGGCAGCGGTAAGTTTGTGGCTAAAAATAAGTGTGTATTGCATATTTGCAACCAGCGGAACACTTATTGAAGTTAGTTGTTTTGACTCTGTTACTGCATAAAGGTCATATCACCGAAGAAGCAACAAGGGACATTTAGTATGTAGATAGAAATATGCAACCTACGCCCAAGGGTGTTCCTCCGATAGGATTAACGTTATAGAATAGAAAGTCGGGAAAGAAGAGGAATAACGGAACAAAGTACAGGGCTTGCGGATATTCTACGGTAATGAAATAAATTATCAACAGGTAAACAAGAAAGTTCTTATGGTTCTAAAGTGAATTGTCTAGCAGAAAAAATACTCAAGAACTTTCAGGGTAACGTATTTTTTTATTGTATTTTACGTGGTAAGACATGTGCCGCAAACCGCAGCTACCAGACTTGTGACGATTTTCCTAAGTGAATGTTTCAATTTCCCTATAGGTGTGCGTGTCACAGAGGAAAACTCATTTTACCATTCTTGTAACATTTGGAGCACTCGTTTCTAAGCATCATTTCCGTACAGTTATCTGAAAACGACTTTACTCTCTTTAATTCCACCTTCATACTCCTGCTGATGAAGTTTTATTCTGTTCTTCCTTGTGTTTCCCAATTTGCTTTTCCCATGCGCTTTGACTCGTGTTGGGTTCCACGTTTCTCTTAACATTCTTCATGTCCCATTTGTAGCTTAATACTCGTATTGACGAGCAGTCTTTGGTTGGACCCACTTGGAGCTGCGCGTTTTCTTGCCTCTCTTCCCTTCTCCGACTTTCTCCTCCTCCCCTCCACCCACTTCCTAGGCCACCCCCGGCGCCTTCTCTCCAAGCTGGCACTGAGAGATCCTGATGATGGTAACAACAACAACAACAAAACAATACTCGTATCGTTCTTTGAGATATATAGCTTTCCAAATCGCCTAGGCTGTCTTTCCTTGCATCATTTGCATCTTTGCCTATGCTGCGTGGCATATTTTGCTACATCCACTTTTTTAGCTGAACCACGTCACTCTGTCTTCTTTATTTCAACGAAATTTCTCTTTTGGTTATGTTGCGAACGCTTAACAGCCTCGTATCTTCACCATCTAATTAAAATATATTCTTTATCGCGCTCCGTAGTGCACTCGGTACATTATTATTATCATCATCATTTGTTACGATTTTTTTATTTTGGTACTGCTCGCTCTGCATGTCAATCATGTTATATTTTCTCTGCTCTATCATCAGTCTTTGTTATTACTTGTATTATGCCCTCAATTCCTTATCCGGTTTTTGATTTTCGTATCCCTCTGTTTCACAATATGTAGCTCTTTTTTTTTATTTTATCTTGCATGAAGTTCCATTAGCTGTTTCTGCATGTGCCCGTAGACGTCACTAGGTCCATTTTAAGGGACTTAAGGCCCCTTGAGTAGCCCTAAAATATTCCCCAGCTCTCTAAAATTTTGGTGTTTTTATTAACAACATATGTTACATTGAATACAGTGCAGACTTGCGCACACACGCACAGACATCTGGGGCTAATGCTCCCTAGTCCCATCTCTCAACCCTAGTGACGGTACTGCATGTATACTTATACCGCATGAATTCACTCCTTAATACGATGTAAGAGACGTAGCCAGTGATACTAACGACACCCTCATGCTTTATTTCATGTTAGCCACAGATTTTCCAGAATATTTTTTGGTCTGGAGGTCATATATGTGTCCTATCGTCCGGATTATTTTATTTATGTGTACAAACCTGAGGGTCTAGATATTTAGTTTCCGGCGAGATCTTATCTGTTCAATTGCAGCTTTGTATAGCATCACGGGATTACCGTAATACAGCTAACGGTTTCCATTGTGGTCTGGCTAGCACAATTACTTTTTATTGTCCTAAGTATTAGGAGGCCCTAATTGCGGCTCCTACTAGTTTTTATTTGTGATATAACGTTGTTGCAATTATACGTAAAATTCACGACAATCTGCGGTGTGTTAGTATGCTCCACTTACTAGTTTTTGTCCTAATAAAAATTATCTAACTCGCGGCGCTCGGCATTTCCTACAGCCGCCAGTGCGGCGCTGAGTGCGGAAGCACCGATTATTTTATAGCTTATCGCGTCTGACGGGATTTTACGCTGGCACGTGTGTGTGCTGGTGGGCTGATGCTACTCCGATCTTATATCGACACTTGGATATAGGTACTTTTAAGCCTATTTGAATTCAAACAATAAACGCATATATAGTACAGGAGGAAAAGATTCAGTAAGAGTTCGGACACGAAGAATTATTAAGTTATGTACAGAACACAGTGTAGACGGTAATATGACATAAAAAAAAACACAAGCGATTATAAAATACTCATTGGTATCTCGTTTTATACCGACATTCATAATAATTGTACATTGGTTTTATTGCATTACTTTGCATTCAGCTAAGTGGTCATTATTTATGATACTGTTCATTGCTCAACATCAGATTTATTATATTTCTATGCTTGATTCATCGTGAAGCGATGATGCGAGCACATATGGACGGATGTTTATAACCGATTTAATCATATCTTATGTAGCCTATGCATTCTAGAAAAAATAAATTTATAACACAGGAGTATTTTTGTGATGTCAGAAGCAGAGTTCCGGTCGATCTAACCTACACAGTGCGCCATTTCCAGTAGCCGGGCCGGCCATTACCTTAGACAATATTATCTCAGTTTCTTAGACATCTTATACATCCGCAAGAGGGAGCAGCATTTGTCGCGAACATAATTCGCGTGAGCAGTAAAAGTAGGGCGTGGGTTAAACACCACGCCCAAGATTTTGCGGTTGAGCTCCAGAGTGAGGACCGACCCACCCATCTCGAGTGCTGGGTTCGTTCTGGATTGATGATAGTCTGACGTAAACAGTGTGGAATGGGTCTAAGAGTGAGAGACGGTCAGGTCTCTCTCTCCAGCCCAGGCCTCGAATGTTGAAGCGTGGTATGACAGGCTCCTCGCTGCCTCCGGAACAAGAGTAGCCGAGGATAGGACGGTAAAGTCGCTTGCGTACGAAGAGGTAACGTCACCAACCTGGGGAAAGTCGCTGACGTAGTTATTAAAAAGGAGCGGCGAGATCACCGAACCCTGGAGAACTTCCACATGCATAGGGCGGAAAGGTAACTTTTGTCGGCCCATGGGGAGGAGGCGCGGCGCTCACGTAGGTAGGCAGATAATGAGGTTATTAGGTGGGACTGAGCACGTGATCTTGGTTAGCGAGTGGTGGTGGGAGATCGTATCAAAGGCCTTGGAGAAATCCAGCTGTCGACCGAGTAGGGGCTTACATTGGTTACTCTTGTATATTGTACAATGTGTTGGACTACGGGAAGAAGGGCTGAGGTGGTCGACCGCATAGAGCCGAACCCATGTTGGGAGTCTAACACCTCCAAGAACTCCGAAAGAAGCGGAAGGAGCAAGCGCTCCAGGATCTTCACCGCAGAAGGGATATCGGACGATACGATTTACCGTCAGAGAGTGGTTTGCCAGGTTTAGGGATGGATGTAGTGTTGGCGGCCTTCCAGACTCTCGGCAGGTTAGCATGCACCAGGGAGAGATTAAAAAGAGTGGTCAGTAACAGACCATGTGGGCCAAGATACTTGATGTGTAGGGGGTGTAAGTTCGTCAGGGCCCACGACCGAGGAGTTACTTGGGGCTCGGACGCTCCCGTCTGTGCTGCAAGGACGGCAGCTTCTGTTCATGGACGTAGGAGTAGAATAACGCCATAGATCAGTATTGATTGTAGTTACTTCATTCCGTGTTGGTAGGTACCATGAACAGCCACCCTGCTAGGAGGCTAAGTAGTTTTCATACACCCCGTAGAGCAGCGCTACTAGATTATTATTCAAGCACGCTGACGGTAAAATTTCTGAAAACTTTGACTAACGAACGAAGCTGTTTTGGGGTCCCGGCTTGTTGAAGAACAAATTCCTTTGCGAATCAGAGAGCTCCTATAGTTCACTAACGGGCTTCTATCGTGTGCGAACCTATGTTCAACTAACGGGTCGCTGTATGGTCTATCTTTTCTAAAGTTTTGGATGAAGTTACAATGTTTTCGAGTACCGGGTCGTTCGAGTAACAGGTTCATCATTGTAGCTTATCACTACTCAAAATTACTCGTGTCTTTGATCATGATTTTTAATATTGTAATGATGAATTCAAATGTTTTTATCCATACCTAATAACTATGGTATGCTACTATCTAAGCTCTTAGAGTATGGCGCTTTCACTTATTTGTAATATTGGAGCCATTACATTTGTAATACATTTATTTATGTTAGCCCGAAACGAAGAAACTTTCTTTTTATATTTAGCCATAAGGGCAGTCACATATCTTTTTTTTTTGACGAAATATAATTCATTTACAGATTTACTGTTAAAGTCACAGCAAAATTTTATATAGAAGAGAACAGCTTCATCAGTAAAGCAAAGTTTTTCAACCTTACTTTTTCCGCCAATTACCTTTTATCGGCTTTGCTCTAAAAGTAGAAGTTCTTTCAAATGTTACGGCATTTGCACCGACGCAAGAACTACCATTAATTTTTTTAATTGCCGCTAGAAAGTAGGCTAATTCCGGATTTTCTTTTTACGGTAGAATATTTTCACCGGAGCAGGGTTTTTAAATCTTTATAGCGAATATAGGCTAGACGAGGCAATGCCATGATATAAAAAGGAAGACTTGCGACAGGGGTCTAATTATATACCTAGTCCAGCTCTGGGGAGGGACTGGGGGGGTGTGTGTGTACATTTATCTTTTACAGGTCTACCCTGTATTTTCCTATTCCATATGATGACATTGAAAAAAGTCGGGTAGAACTTTCGCACCTGGTATATTTTTTAAGGGAGGGCATGGGGGGCTTAAGATTATCAATTGAGAACCTATTAGTCTGAAACTTGCTGAAAATATGTATTTTTGAAAAAGAACCACATTTTCTTCATACGACTTTCTTGATTTAGACCTTAGTTTTTGAAATAGTGATAAATATATATATATATATATATATATATATATATATATATATATAAAACTATATGCGGTATGTGTTTTTAGAAATTTCAAAAGAATAGCACTCTATGAGTTTTTATGCTAAAAAACAACAATGACAGTTTTGGAATCTTTGGAACATTACCAACAAAGCTATAGAGCTGCATTCTCCATTTTCTATTTCATTGCGATCGCTAACCAAAATATAGGGAAAAAACAAAGGATTCGGTTTGGAGCTGTGATAAAAAATATTATGAGGGAAAAAATAGAAAATTCGACTCTATAGTTTTGTTATGAATATTTCAAGGATTCCAAAACTGTTAATGTTTTTTCTAGCATGAAAATTCGTTTGAAAATTCGTTCTATTCGTTTGAAATTTTCAAAAAATACATATTTATGTATACATATTTTCCATCATCTGAAAACCTAAGGCCGAGATGAAAGAAACTTGTAGGGGCAAAATGTTCTTCTTTTTCAAAATATATATTCTGAGCAAGTTTCAGAACAATCCGTTCGCAATCGATCATTTTAAGCCCCCATGGATGCCCCCCCCCCTGAAAAATGTACCAATTGAGAAAGTTCTACCCAACTTTTTTTTACCTCCGCCTAGGAGATTGTTTTTGTCGTGTTTGTCTGTCTCTTTATTTGTTTGTCTGTTTGTTTGATCATTGCGAGAAAACTGTAAGAGCTACAGAAACGAGCCTTGGCTTATTCGAAAGAGCGTCAAAATTCCCTTCTGAGGTGATGGGGTCCTTTTAAATATCTTGCGCGTGCCACTCGCTATGACGTCATAACTGTTTGTTTGTTTGTTTGTCTGTCTGTCTGTCTGTCTGTTTGTCTATTTGTCTATTTGACAGGAATGCTTTAGGCTACCGAAGGCATTTTCCACGGATACCAATGCGGGAAAGTTTCAACAATGGGATTCCGTGGTCAACCTTGTCGAAAGCCTTAGCAAAATCTAAGTGGATTACGTCCACATTCTTTCCTTGGCACAATGTCTCTACGATGAAATCATAATGCTCCAACAATTGTGAAGTAGTGGAACGTTTATGTCGAAAACCGTGTTGTTTTGATGTGAGTAGTCCATTGTCTTCAATATGGGACTTGAAACACAGCTTTTCTTCCAGGATCAGTCCAAGATATCTTATCTGGGGCACCCACTCTAGTAGGTTATTGTTAAAGAAGACTAGACGGCCCGTGACCCGTTAGGTCATCACGATCGTCTTCGCTTTCGCTAAAAAGGCGTTATTTAGCTGGGCGCAGACCACCCGCTATTCGGCCGTCATCTTTTGCCCGTCATCTTTTGCCCGTCAAGGAGCGGCCCGTTTGGTTTACTATCAACAGATTCTTTGCTTCCCTACCGAACATTCAACACCCAGGCTGTAAGCAAAGTCAAATTATTATACGTTACGTATTTCAGTTGTATTGCCCATGGAACCGCTGAATTGATCATGCCCGTTCTTGAGGCCCAGCTCAGTTTAACTTCCGTATAACAGATACAATCGAATTAAAGAGCTAATCCATGGAAAGAATGCGACTGCCCCCCCCCCCCAATACCTCGAATTTCTTCTCGTGTAATAGTGAAGGAGATGTGTCAAACAAGACACAAATAAACAAGCAAGACACAAGTAAGACCGATTCACAGACTTTTAATATATTATAGATAGGTGGGAACTGTTGGTGAGTACAGGGGGAGAAAAGCATTAATTTGGTTTTATTCCCAAGGGCAGTTAAGCTATTTTGAGTTAACCATTCAGACAACACATTTAAAAAAGTTTGAATATCAGTTATAGTAGCTTGAAAATTACTACTATTGGTGTAGAAAACTGTCATCCGCATACAATACACAATTCATACCGAGGGTAGTAATGTCATTAATAAAAATGTTAAATAATAACGAGCCTAAAATGCGTCCTTGAGGAACACCCGAATTAATAGGTAATATATGGGATTTGGCATCGTTACAGAGTATATAATAATCCCTTTTAGACAGGTAACTATTAATCAGTGCATTTTCTGCATTCCGAACGCCATAATGATCAATTTTTTAATAAAAGTGCTTTATCTACGTAGGGTATCGAACACCTTTGTAAGGTCTAGGAATAAAGATATACCATATGTTTTATTGTGGAATCATTTTAGAAGATCAGTTACAAGATGAAAACATGCTAGCGTTGTATTAGATTTAATTCGAAAGCCAAACTGCTGATCACTAATTACGCTATGTGATGAAAGGAAATTTGATAGCCTAGAATGAATGGCTTTCTCTAAAATTTTATTGAAGATAGATAACGTAGCTATGGGTCTGTAATTAGCCACATCATTCGGACTACCTGACTTGAAGATAGGAATGACACGAGCATGCTTTAACACATTAGGATAAATGCCGTTCTCTTAGCGCAAATTGGAAATATGACAAAGAGGATCAGCAATACAAGGTATAACTGTAAGCAGTAATGAAGGTTGAATCTCATCTCTATGACAACGCTTATTACTGAAAGATTTAAGAATATTAACGATTTCATTGGGACAGGTAGGCCTAAAAATACAATCTGTAGCAACATAATTCGTATTGATTGTAAAATATCCTTCTTGAGGAGGGAGGGCTTCCACCAGTGACTTTGCTACTGAAGTAAAGTGTGCATTAAATAAGGTAGCTGATTGTGCGTCAGGAAGTACCGTACCATTAACAGTAAGAGAACATCATTCAATACCTGCCATAATTTACGAGATGAATTTCTGGATTCAATGATTTTATTTTTAGTATTTTTTAGTAGATTCCTTGATATAACTGTTTTTCATCATCGCTTAGGGATTTACGTTGTTCCAGTCTTGTTGAAGATATTAACAGATATTTTCGACGGTCACCCTGAAAATAGAAAAAGCCCGAATGGCAGCGAACAAGGATCAACAACACAATTTCGACTACCTACTATAAGGACGTTGCCAGAGCGTGTTACTTTACTTTTTCAGTAAAATTTTTCAAAAATTAATTCACAGAAAGTGGAGAAATTGTTAATGTATTACAGAACTATAATCGCCAGTCGGAGCGTGAAAGTCCCGAGTATGGTGACTCTTACTTTCAGTGCTGATGGCTACTGTGAGAAGAGTGTTGACCCAGAGCACAAAAACGCTCTCCCGGGCACCGATGGGTAATGTGTGCTCCTTTGTGTGCTCCTCCAGCAAAATAACTACCGATAATTTCTACTGGCACACGAGTCGGCTTCATGGCTTTGGACCAGTTGTTATCGTATCAACAGATACGCACTAGTTAGGCCTTTGCAAATACGTTTGAAGAGTTCTTTCAATTTATATGATACTTCTTTCACTAGCATCATAATGGTATCTTCATAGAAAAAAAATCAAACCTCTATAATGCCGGCGCAACATATGCATTCGCACACTTCACTGGTTGCTAGGGTGTGCAGCTCGCGTGCCATTCCTGTTCATATTTCCAACTAGAACGCTTCGTGGCGTATGACCATCACCTGCCGCGGGGACAAGTTCAATGCTGTCATTTATGATGGTCACCTTACTCTAGAGTTTTCGCATTTTTTTCATCTATGTTAACCCACTTGACTCCCAGCAAAAAAATATGGTCATTGCTCAACTCCTCCCTCTTTTTGGATGGGCAGACAAACAAATATATATATATATACTTAAATCTTCAACAAAATATTCTCGCCAATCTTCGCGAGTTTCACATTCTCGCATCAATTGCCCAGGGGCAAACCTGAGTACTTTGTCCGCAGGGGATATAGCAGCTGGCCGCAGTTCCTGCTAAAGAGGTTATTTTTTGAAGTTAGGTAGGTTCACGATATTTCCCTTTCTGCTCCGCGAGGTGGGCTATCGATTGAAATAGCCGACCTAGTTCGTGGGACACCTTTACTATCTCTCGTGCAGAAAGCCACGAAAAGGGCGGTCCACTCCGAGTGTCTGTTTCAATTCTTTGCGCATTTTTCCCTCCAGTAGTAGCGCACTCGGCCGACTGAGACTTTCCGGCAGGAGTGCCGAGGTGAAACATTCATACACTGATGCGAAATAAGAAACTGAGTCTCACTGTTTGGATCACATAGTATGACGTGGGTGCGGTGGTAAAACCAGGAATATAATATTAATCTCGCATCAATTGTCAGTGCAAAGGCATAGTGTGATCTCGGCATAATAAACACCATTCTTCCATATTCTAATATCTACTGAGAATGTTTTCCCCTTCCGTTTTGATAGCTCACGGAGAATCTGGAGCTGGGGCAATTGTGGGAAATATCTTTTGTTCTTTAAACTTTCTCTTCCTTCTGTTCTTGTCATAATCATGTTCGAAAAGACAATTCATTGTTGATACATTAATTTATTTCACCACTTCACTAAGGTAATAATGAGAGCAGTCAGCAGCTCTCATTTTTGTTCAATAAGCCATAGGGTTACGTTAGTTACGCTTGTCCGTCCTATTGTACGGGGAGTAGCGCCCCGCGGCCGTGGTTGCAATGTTCAGTGTGATTGGCAAGAGGTTGTGGGGTGAAGGTGACCCGATCTCAGCGCTCCCAGAACAGAGCAGCTGAATCTGCCGAAAGCTAACAACCATACCCTTGTTCGCGACGCCTTACTTTAATATTTACCGAAAGAAGAACGATCCGCAATAATGAGTTAAATACTAAAATTGAACCGATATACAGCAGCCATGGAATATTTTTCATTATTTTCCCTCGCAAACAGAAGTAATGCTAGTAAACAAAGTAAATGTTACCTTGCTAATACTCTACGATTTTTGAGGTTGTCATCGTTGTCATACCCGGTGTTACCCAACCTGTGTCCTACCGGACGTTTGTCTTTCGTATAAAGATGGTTTCCTACAATTTTCTAAATCCCACATTGGGAAAAGTATAGCAAAACTCATGGTTGTACAGCTTGCCTTTCACTAATGGAAGATCAGGTATGCAGGGATGACACCTATAATACAGCAAAACCTATACTGGGAACCGGAACAATGAAAAGCTCAGCCACAAAATTTTTGCCGTAATTTTTGACGGCTGGGCCCGCTAGTTAAATATTAAGTATAGAAAAGCTCGTCTTTTGAGCCCTAAGGGTTGAATCGTATCCATTCTACAAGATACCGCTACGCGAAGTCCTCGTTATAAGTCATATCTTCAATGTATGCAATGCTCGAGTAATAATGTTCAAAATTTGTTATTTTAGCTGTTCGATACAAGTACTCACGAATCAAGAGTGCATAATAATCAGGTACCTGACACTAAAACATTTGAACCTTAATAAAGACAAGTGCTAAAGATTAGTATGACGTGTAACAAGGACTTCCTGCTCAGCCGAGGCCTAGAGACAAGATAAGTAAGTCTGTTTCTTCCCTGGCGACTTCCCCTCTAGCGTAGGCTTCAGTTTGGAAAAAATGTATTTTGAGGGCGACTCAGTGAAGAGCATCGTTCCCGTCGGATCTCACGGAAAATAAGCAAATGCAGAGGTAGGAGGGGAATGAGGATTTAATAGGATAAGCTTAAGTAGAGAATGGATCGGCAGTGTTCTGCATTGAGTGAGGAACATAACTGAAGACATGTTTTCAACGTCAATTTTATTGATGGCGGGTGAGTATGATGGGGAATAATGGTTTCGAGCTTAACATGTATTTTCTACAAGGGCATAGAAATCTTTAGCAATGGATATCGAGTATAATAAAGTTAGTCTTTCGAAAACGTGCTCTGAATACCAATAGAAGCAGTAGCGGTGCTGCATGAACTTGCCAATAAGGAAGTATTACCCTATCTATATTCTTCGTTGCCTTGGAACTTTCTGTCTTAGAACGGCTTCTTGAATGGCAAAAAATTCCGTAATGGCAATGTCGGTACACGGCAAGGCGTGCTGGATTTTGGATTACCAACATGCCTATGCTACAATGGACTGCAATAAGACGGGTGGAGCGGCGCGCCTAGGCCCAATTTCTCTACACAAACAGAGAGGACTTGTGCTCACAGCTGAAGCGGTTGACCAACGTTTGGTCATTTAGGATTTAATTGGATCACTGCATCTCTTGTTGCCTTTGCTAAATTTGAGAACTGGTTGTTAGACCGCCATGAAGAAACATGTGTAGTTGCTAAAACGAAAGGAAAAGCCACCATTTTTCCAATGGATTGGACTTATTCCGATCTTTCCAGGATCTTTAACATTTCCAGTAGGCATAGTATTTACTAAGGTCTTATAAATTGGTGGTCTTCTCATCTGAAGTTAGATTACGTTTCTGATCCATAATAACAGTTTCTTTAGGCATGTGCCTAATAATTTAGGACAGCGATATTGTCACCGTTTCACGAAGGCAACCGCTTTTGCATGTTAACATCTAACATCTGTACAGATTTAATTTACTTTACAACAGTATATTTTTCCTACCATTCAGTGGGTAAATATCTTAATTCGAACATATCACAACTATTTTATCAGGAACGCTTAAAGTTGTAAGTACTTTAACGTATAGTTTAGCACTGCTCCTACTCTGCCCATTTGATAGTTTGCGGTGGGCGTTGAGCAGAATCTAATTGCAGAAGAGCAGCTGGGCCCCAAGCTTTAGTTTGTACAGGCGATTTCACGGCGGTGCTGATTGAGGTATTCCATAATAAAAAACTCCATAGAAATTTGTTTGTCACAAAAATTCGTAAAACACATGTACGGTATCGTCACAATTAAAACGTACATAAGTGACAAATGGTCACTCAAAGCCTATCCGTTTTTGGGACCGAAAAAAAAAAAAAAAAAAACTAGAATTACATACCTATCAACATAAAGACACTAATTATGTAGTACAAAAAACAGAAGAGGTGGTATAATCCCACCAGTAAAATTATAAACCACGACATATTCACTAAATACCAATGGAAATTAAAAAAAAACGTAGAACATGAGAGAACAGCAGGTTTGGGGTTCCAGCATCTCGAGTTCTGCTGTTTATTTACAGAAATGGTACCGACGCAACTCTTACGCTTGCCAACCGTTACGTCTCAGGATGCACGAAACCCTGGTAAGGTTTTTTCCTTCTCCGGCCCCAGAGCTGTCCATCGGAGTTCTATCTGCAAGACTCGTGCTACCAGTGATATGGAGGTGTTCGTTGGCTGGCATTCATAACAGGTTGAAGTAATCAACGCACGTCTGTCTCTGGAGGAAAGAAATGTATACCTGCATCCACGTACTTCGCTCTGTTGAAGACACAACAACGATACCTACTCATCAGCTTCTCGTAGATATTGTATGAAAATCGGCCCATATCGCTGTCGTACTTCTAGTGAAGCCTACAGCAGAGGCAATAGCTGCTGCTTGGATGCATCTTTGCTGTAGTTCAAAGTTTTCTGAGCCACAAATTTCGTAAAATCTGCCTGTGTCTGATCATGGGATAAGAATCGACTCATTGCGATGTGCCTGATCAAATCTGATCTTGTACTTGCATGGACCTGTTTGGTGGAATTTTTCCCCTATTGTGTCTTTACCTCCGTTCTGCTCATCAAGGAGTCAGTCTTGTGTGTATCCAACAAAAGAATGATTCGTTAGATTTTCGGGTAAAGTTATTAATTTATCTTTAGAGTACCAGTTGATGTCTTTCACTGTTTGCACTGCTTTATCAGGATTCCATACATTCTCTGGCACAGATAAAATATGACAGTTTGCACGAAGAGGCAAGCCAACTTGGCCGCGGCTCATTATGGGGTCAAAAGATACTGTTATCATGGCTCTGCGCATGCATGTTTGTAATGCCATGGATGTGATTGAGATACTTTCAGCCAATTTTGGCCTAGTTTACCAGCGTTGCATACCGTTCAAAAACACATACAGCTCCCAAACATTATTGAAGCGCGTTGGCGCTATTCTCGAAATGCATAGCGATAAAAAAAGGGGTAAGGGAGAAGCTACTGCCAACTTTGAGAGCCCGATGCAACACATCTTGAGGTTGCTCTATATCTGACTGTATCCATGAACCTCAGATACTCGAGGTGTTATACTTTCTGTCCTTTCAGGTTTGCGGCCTGTACGCAATAAGTGTTTTTATAATATTAAATATTGGTTTGTCTATCATCATGTGTACTGGCATGTGTGCATTGAAGCATATCCTCAGCTATCCAAGCGGATATGCGTGACCGAGAAAATGTATTGTTTCAACACCAAATTTAAAATCTATGCTACTTAAATGCTGCCATCTTTTCGAATGGATCAAAAACTAGTCCTCTATATTGAATATTGAAAACACCTGCAATGGAATGCACAGAAACATTTCTTAGACTTAGTAAGTTCTAGTGTTTCCAAAAATGCATTTTTTTTTTTACAAATTTGCAAAATTATGAAAGACAATACACAACAAACTAAACTAACGTCAGATTCGTGACCATGAGAATGAATAGTAAAACTGCGCCAGTGTAAACAATAGTTTCCATCGAAACCAAAGGCCAGCAGCATGGGACAACCTCACGCGACAATGGTGTTGGAGGCACTGAGCTCGAACAGACAGTGTTGTCTGGAGGGTTGCGGACACGCAAGTAGAGAGCGACACTGTTGTCTTTATTTCCTCGTCTTCGTTGCGCTGCCACGGACTGTAATTCTTTCTAGTCGCTTCTGCTTGCGGCAATCACCATCGCGCAAAACAACACATATAATTAATATGATCGAGTTTTTATTTGCCTATTCCTATTTGTGTCCCTTGCTAAGAATATTATTCCACCACTGCAGCGCTGTTGACAGCAACGTTTTCGAAGTGAGTGGCGTCATTAGTAACCTGATGGTAAAGCTAGGCATAGTTAAGGTACGTTCGACCTAGGACTGTTTAAGGACGGTAGGTAGTTTTAGGCGATTCCAAGCCTGATATTTGAGGGTGCGCTTGATTAGCAGGCGAAGGTAAAATGGAAGCTTCCAGTCGTAACTTGTCCGGCACTTTGAAGAGGAGCGTTGACTTGGTAGCTTTGAATCGTGGATGACAAGTGTTAGAAGCAATCGGATTACGTCGGGCACGCTGGAAAACTCTGTTCAATTTAGTAAGATTGATTCTCTGGATATCTAGAAGGTAAGAAATGAAGGTTCAACGCCCATAATTCGTTGCAACGAGTCGAAACCAGCGCACCTGTCTGCAGTTTCGGATAAGTCAAGCCTTAACGTTTTAATATCGCTGGTCTATGAATGCGACCTTAATTTAATTTTTGCAGCTACGTACTGTTACCTCAAGAAAACTGCTGCACTGCCTTACGGAAGAGACGCGGGTGGCGCTTCTCTGGTACCTGAAATCGAACTTCAAGCAGGCCGGTTTGTGCACTGCAGCCAGTTTCTCTAGGTGACCCGAGCACTGTTGCTGGCATTGAAAAGAAAGAGTCCTCATTGCAGTTTCGTTTTCGCCATTTTCTTGAGGCGGAGTCCATCCACAGAATATAACTGTGGCGTCTTTACAGAAACCCACATTCCTTAGCTTAGCACAAGGCCAAGCTACAACGATCTGACAATCACTGTGCTTTCGGTCCTGAGCATGCAGACGTCGCTCCCGGAGGTCATAGCGTGGATGCACAACAAGGTAATGTCACCTATATAGCACCGCTTCTGCATCAATGTAACGAGATGCGTAATAATAACGGTACGCCCCCCTCACCCAACTCCCCCCTCACCCCCTTGCCTGTACCGCGGCTCCCAAGCAATTAGATGCACTACGCAAAAGACTAGGGGGGACGGCGCTCTACAAACGTCCCCCGTTACTGAGGCGTTAACGATAACAACCTCCGCTTTCTTGCTCAAGCTTCAAATGACCATCGGAGAAAAAAAACGCTTAAAAACGTGAACAAACGTTTTAAATAAGGAATGAGAAGTGCTAGGAAATTGGTTAAAAAAAGTCATGGTTACGTTTTGCATACTATCAGGGAATGTAGGTCATACATAAAATAATTTGTCATTTGTCTCTTTGAAGATTTAATTTTTATTGTATCTTCAAGTCCGTGGTTTGTCCAGGAGTGTATATTAAGCATTGGATTGTGAAGTGCATTTATGACGTATACCGTTACTGCACTTGACGAAATTATATGCAAAACGGTTATTCTGTAATTTTTCATCTTTGGTGACTTGGTGAAGTGGGTATCCGGAAAGAAGTTTCGGAGGAAAAAAAAAAATCATGGGAAAATCCCTGGCTGGAAACGAAGCCCAGTTTCGGAGGAAAAAAAAATAAAACTCATGGGAAAATCCCTGGCTGGAAACGAAGCCCAGCCCGTCTCTTGAAGTCATTTTCAGGAGCTCAACTCGGTTAATTTATAAATACAATATATTCACGTGCACTAAAATCCACTGAGCCAACATAAATTATAATTAGCATTTGTATGTGCGAACGTGATCAGCAAAAGCCCTTAAAATATGTTAGGGGATGTAAGGTGTGGCTGGGAAGGGCTGAGTGAGATTAAGTAAGGCTAGATGAAAGTAGGTTTTGTTACGTTAGGATAAACTAGGTTAGAGTCAACAGCTAGGAGGCGCACCCATGCGAGTGCGTTCGAGCGTACGTATAATGTAATGAAAGGAAACCCTTACCGGTTTTCTCTGTCACATATCCCTGCGCTTCCCTCTTTAAAGTTGCGAGATACCGCCATTCTAGAGACCATTCGTTACCGAAACGATGAGTTTATTTAGATGAAAAGCGTACAATACTACAAGTTATATGGCTATATATTACTGTCGTAAGTGTCGTCACGGCAATTAGAGAGAATGGGATTGGTATTTAATTCTAGTGTTGATACATAAAACGATAATAATTCCACCCTGTGCACTGAAGGAACTAACTGAAGGGTCAATAGCCATGAGTAAGCAACTCAACTTACAATCGCGAGGAAATGTATCAGATTTCGAAACAGTTTTGTCTCGTGATAGTTAATTATTGTTGTTTGTTAAGATGAAAGCTGTGGTTTATGGCACCTTCTGTGGTCGGTTTTGCAATCATAATAACCGAATGAAAATTTATTATGAAATTAAGTTAATATACATTTGCTTCCCATTAAATGAAGCCTGAAGAGTAAAATTTTCTTCAACACCATCTGGCAACGACAGATCTAGTGAATGCAGCTTCGGCACTCCTCATTTATTGGCCGTACCATTGCTACACCCAACAGTTTCCTCCAAATTTTCAACGTTCTGCATACGGCACTCTTCCACATTGAAACCGCTACGCTTAGAGAGTGACAAAACCTACCGGGTGGAACAGTGTTATAATATATTCAAGCAGTTGGCGTCGAAACGCTTGCTGTAGCTATGACAACATGAAGATGCTACAGCATTTCCAAAGAAAGATGGGCCTAAGCAAAAATGCCAACGAAAACAAGCCGAATGCTTAAAATTCATTAACTTATCGAGACGACACGACAGCAATATATAATTGCATAACTTATAATTGTGTATGTTTTTTATCTGAATAAACTTATCTTTTCGATAGAGACTTGTCAGAAGAATGGTCACTTTAGAAAAGTAAGGCATTAAACGTATTCACGAACGCACTCGCATGGGTCCTGCACCAAGTTTTTGACTTAAACGCGGGCCGGAGCCGGAAAGGCCTCCAGCCCGTTTGAAATTGAACGGTATAGAATCAGCAGATGTCACCCAACAACGTGACCTGGTAATAACTGTCACAAATAAACTACAAAACAGTTAGCAAGTTGACAAGAGTGTCATAATAGCGGAGTACTAGGATTCATTACCGGTCATTTTTAGTACAAATCCATGAACATTATCCCTTCTTTGTACGAAGTACTTTGGCACCCGCCCACATTTAGAACTTTCGTGCAGTTGTGGTTGTCACATCAGTGCAATGTTATCGGTAATATGGGTAGAACATAACGCAGAGCAATAAAATTGATACCGCAACTGCAAAACAATCCATATGAGTGTCGCCTACAGGATGTGAGACTCATCACTCTCGAACAAAGACGAATCAGGAGGTAACTAATAGAAACATTCAAGTACTTGAATGGCTTCAACGTTGTGCCCATACAGCACAAGTTTTTGACAGAGACGTTAACGATCACATGCGAAACAACGGCTCAAACTCAAACCTAACGATCAAAGAATTACTTTCAGCCGGTGTTTCTCTTATTTCATAGTGAACATCTGGGATAGATTCATCACCGAAGTTGCCGGTGCAGAGACTGTGAATGCTATTAAAATAATTTTGTTGACAAATGTTGGGAGCAACACCCTACACAAGACCAAATCATCCTTTTGGAGTCACAAACTCTGAACGGTCAAAACTTCAGAAGCTACTGTAATCCATTATCTTTCGCTCCCAACTAATTTAACGTCTCTGAGTTTCGCGAATCTGCAGCAAATAATCACGCTTGCATGATCAACTCCTTGGCTGAGATTTTCTCTTCTTCTTTTCTTTCACTCATATCGAGTATTTTGTGACTCTGAAGGTGGCAATAGCTCATAGAAGGCATAAGTCCCGACTATCTATATCATAATTCTACTTGAGGCTCCATCCGACCGTCTCTCCGTCTGCATATTACGTTTTTCAGTTTTAAATAGGGAAAATTCAACTTGTATGAAGCTCTATTTTTCGCTAAAAGCAAGTTCAACCTTAGCTGTCTTCTTTTTTGCTGGAATAAATTTTCAGTCACTTCCGAAGCTAAGGCATGAAGTTCATTTTACACGTATCATACATACATATTCCAAGTCATTTAATATTCACTTTGTTGCTGTTGCATGACGATCCCAACAGGAGAAAAATCGTTGGCTGAACACAGTGCAAAGCGAGCTGTTTTCGACTGTTTCATTCTAAAGCCTATTTACAGTGAAAGTATGATAGTTAAAGAATTCAAGTAAATTGACTTTAAAAACAAGTTCGGTAACAAAAATCAAATAGTGAGAATAAAATGGGCTTAGTCGGGTGTCTATTGTGCTGAAACTATCACATAAAATAGAGCAAACAACTAATGGGGGGCTGTATAGAACAGAGACGGGTCACTCTATAGAACTGAAATCATTAGATACACCGATTAAAATTGGTATTGTTCAGAATGTGAATGGCTAAATAATATTGTCTTTAGGCGATGAAGAACACAGCTTACCGAAGGCGTATATATGTATGTGTATATAGCGATCTGGGGGTTTAAATGTAAGCGAGTATTCCTAAAAGCTACATTAAATGTCATTATCTGCCTTTAGCTGTAGTTTGACTATTACACCTAAAGAACTCAAATCTACGGGTTAAAATATCCGCTTTCTCGATAATAAAACTCTCAAACGGGCCGTTTCTGGCTTGATCCATCCCTTTCCCCGACCGACCGCCCTCACTAGAGACCCTTCAAATCTGCTGGCCTGTGTAAGGTTAGGCGATCTAGGACTGGTTCTGCTAGCGTCCCTAAGTGTTTTTAGTGTATTTATGTGAGTTTTTAGTGTTTTTATTGGTTTTGAATGTTTGGTGCAGAATTTTTTTTTTAGGTTATAAGTGTTTTTTTTTTACTTAGCGTCAATCTTTGATTGGCCTTACTTAGCGTTAATTTTAAATCGTTTATTACGGTTTTTTAGTATAAATAGCAGTACTTTTTCAGCTTTTAGGACGTTAGTAGAACCAGACCTGGCCTAACCTTGCCTTACACGTACGTATTCATTGGACTGTAGGCTAATTACACTTAATAGCCTATTATACCCTAAAATACACCTAATGCAAGAAACTTACACTTAACGAACCCTCTTACACCTAAACGTAGATTTGATTCACTATGATGTTTCTTGAAATAAGAGAAAGGATACATAGGGGCTGTAGGAATATCTCACTCCTTGCGAGATAAACTTGATGTAGTCCAATACTTACGCGCCTTCTTTCAGGT
>LQNS02278096.1:26546880-26574806 GCA_001587735.2 Parhyale hawaiensis | reverse complement strand
TACATTAGATCCAGGCATTCACGGCGGGTTGGTATCGAACCGCAACAAGAAAATATCCTATGTCGGTTTGACACTCCAAGGTTGCTAGACACACACGTGGCTCTCTGATTACATTCAAGCGAGGGGACATTCAAGCAAGGTGACATTCAAGCAAGCTAAAAGGTGTAGCTAAAAGATACATTTAAGAATTATATTAAAGGCAATGCGCAAGAGAGCGGGCTAACTCTCTTGTGATACTAAAAGCTACTATGACGCGTCGCTCTGTTGGGAAGCCGCAGGGCCATGGTGCGTGGTCCCAAGTGGGTCCCACTGCAGGGTAACACTGGGCCAGAGGTGGGCCCATCACGGGAGTAGCGCTGGGCCCGATGCGTCCGACTTGGAAGAGTAGGTTGTCGGTATGTCCGACACCGATAAACACAAGACAAACACACGAACTGAATGACCAATCAGTATGTAAATTTACATCATAGGTGCATGCTCTTCAATTTATGTATATAGATTCCTGAAAATTTCATGAAAACCCGTTCATAACTTTTGAGTTCTATTCCTGACATATATAAAACGGAAAAAACTGACAGATCATCAGAAAATTTTGATCGTTTGGTGTTCGTAATATTCCTAACAATCTGTGCAGATCTAATAAAAATCCGTCCATGACTTCGAGTCATTTTACCAAGAAAAAGGAGGCAGCCAAGGAAACTAACAATTGAACGGATCTTCAATAAAAGGTAATCATCTGTCTTCCTAGCATGCGTAACAATCCCTGTAACATCCGCCCATTACTTTTCAAATTTCTTGGTGACAATTAGTCAAACAGATAAGCAAAACATTAACATAACATAACAACATAACATCATTGACGGAGGCAATTATGAAACTAGAGCACTCTGAGAGCCATGCTTCCGCCAAGCAGTTGGCGACTGTAACAAAAAATTAAAATTGATTCTGAGACTATGATTTTCTTTGTATCGACACCAACATCTAATCATTTCTGCCCTTGAACAGTGTTAACAGCTTCAGTAATTTTTTTGAAGATCCGTTCATAATTATTTAGTTATATTGCTAATAAACATTTGTCAAACTCACAAACAAACCTACTTATCATTACCAAAATTTAATCATTTATGTCTTTTAAAATTACTAAAAACTCCTATAAATTTTATAAAGATGCATTGACAATTTTTTTAGTTATTGTGCTAACAAACATAAAACTATAAACAGTGTGAAACAAACGAACGAACAGATCATCACAATAATTCGGTCAACTACTCTCTGTGCTATACCTAACAACTCTGCAAGTTTCATAAAAATCCCCCTATAACTTTGTGAGTAATGGCATTGAGAAAAATGAGGCAGACAAACAAACATACAAACATCCAAACAAACGGATGGACGGATCTTCACCAAACGTTAGTCATCTGTTCCTCCTAACATACCTAACATTCCCAGAAAATTTCGTTCAATTCCGTCCATAACTTTTTTCAGTTATCTTGATGAGACAGAAAGACAGACAGGCAAACCTGATGAAAACATAACCTCCTTCTCGAAGGTAATTAACGAGAGCTTCCCAACTACTGCACACTCGCCCAGCTCAGCTGTTTTATTAATAATGACTCATACGTAAAAACCAGCTTGTCTGAATGCTTAACAGATAATTTTATTGCCGCACTGGTGATTTTACTTTTATTCAGAAAACATGCGCCCAACGATGTCACAGAAATGCGATATCGTCCGAAATCTAATAGCAGAAACGCCCAGTCGCCGCCTGAAGCGACTCCTATAATAGAGTAACCTATCCCTGGTGAAGACTAGCATATTTTCTAATATTGTCGCACTTGCTTCCAATTACGTAAGCTTAAGCCACGGGAGACACAATCGAACAATTATTATTATTACTATAACTTCACACTTGAGCTCCCACGGACAGGTAATACCAGGAAGCAAAGAGCGTAACGGGAGGACTCACGAAAAATTAGCACCAAAAAGTGACGTCATCATCGACGAATCTATAGCTTCGCAGCTTAGGAGTAAAATTTCAAAATTATTCTCTAGCGTATAAATGAAGTCAGTCCTATTGAGTCCTTCCATTGCATTCTTTGCTTCCTGGGTAATAAAACCCAAATGAAGCATCTTGCAATACCGGGAAGCCCAAAACGCTGCTAAAGTAAATCCAGCAAAAAACCATTAACAGCTGACTTAAACGCCTGCAGGCTAATACGACCAAAAGCCGATGCCGGCAACAAATTCCAAATCTTAGCCGACCAGAGCACGAAGCACCGACAGAACTGATTAGATCGACATCTTACAGCCTCCAAAGTGAAAGAGTGCGCTCCGCACGCAGCACGAGTCTCTCTTCCAAAAACCTTGAGGGCAGGGAGAGAAGAATACAACCAATGCCTCTCATTATTGTACACTGTATAAAATATACATAGCTCTGCGACTCATCTCCTGTGGGACCAGTTCACTAGATCATTATTACCGCACAGCCTGCTGGCTGAACTAATAAGTCGGTCTAACAGACGCAAGTGAGTGTCAGCAGCTGAAGCCCAGACCGGTGAGCAATACTCCAGCACAGACAGCTTAACCGCATAAAAACATCTACGGGCAACCTGACTATCACCAAACACGGAATTCACTATAGTATGCATGTTATTTGGAACTGGTGTGAATTTGCCAAAGAGAAGTGCGCATAGTTTGTCTTTCCATTTCTTTCACAGGTTTTGTTGATTGTTTTTCTTGGTAACTACGTCGCATATAAGCCTTTCACTTCACACAAATTCGTAATAGAATTCCGTTTCTTGCGATTGGATGAGAACTGTCGGGTTCTGTGCAGTGTTTCCCATCTCAGATATAACATAAAGTTTAGAAACAATATTCTTATTGTATTATGCACAACCTAAGCTTCAATATATGAGGTTGTGTACGGTAAATATGTAATTATTACATAAAAATTGATGAAAGCTGCCGCGACTCAACGCTGCTGTGCAACTTCTTAGGCTAACAGTTTATGCCACATTCTGCAGCTTCCTATGTTCTTATAATGATCTAATTAATATGCAATTTTCTCTTAATTTTAAATGTTAATAGATAAGACTATAAGAAAACGCTTTTGAAATTAAAGTGCAGTTTTATTTTGAACAATTCGCCACTTTTAACTACGTNGTGTATGACCGAACAGAACAGACATTGCTCGGACACACATATTCAGAAATGATACTCATAATGTAGCGTTTACAACTACTAATAGGTTTTGTTGTTTATTTATTCCAAAATTGCAGAGAGAGGATAGTTTTCGCAGCATTTTCTGCAGCTTCTTATGTTCTTATAATGATCTAATTAATATGCAATTTTCTCTTAATTTTAAATGTTAATAGATAAGACTATAAGAAAACGCTTTTGAAATTAAAGTGCAGTTTTATTTTGAACAATTCGCCACTTTTAACTACGTGAATTTCGAAACAAGANATAATGATCTAATTAATATGCAATTTTCTCTTAATTTTAAATGTTAATAGATAAGACTATAAGAAAACGCTTTTGAAATTAAAGTGCAGTTTTATTTTGAACAATTCGCCACTTTTAACTACGTGAATTTCGAAACAAGATACAATTAAGATGTTTTGATTCATTCGAAGAGAAATTAACAAAATCAAGTATTCAACTACTTCAACTAGAAAAACTTACTTATCACCGTACAAGCAGAGAAACTAATTTTTATTGCTGTATAGCCGTCACTTACAGCCTGTTACGGCCATGGGTAACATGTACGCTTGTTTTACGCCACTTTTGGGACCACTTTTTTCGCTGCACGTAACTGTCACGACACAGTTTCCTGTTGCCGCCATATCCACAGTCAGCCCCTGATAGAAACTGCTTGATGCGTTTGCTTGTAGCCATTAAAAATGAATATTTTGCCTATTTTTACAGTACAATTAAGTTTTGTTATTCAGTGTTTTTATTACACCTGTAATTCTGTACTGTTTCGTTGCGTTCGGATATCACCGCCGCGATGGTAAAGAATAATGAATTATTCTGACGTGGTGTGCATACATTTCTTGGATGTAACCTAAGCGTCCAGCATTATGTAGTCTTTTCAAAGAATCGCACTCTGATTACAAATATAAAACATCCGCCTTGAAAACAATGTCTTTGCTATTACGGATTTTTCTTTTCCACGTGATTTTCAGAATATTGCTCCAGATAATGAATTCTTGATAAGTTGGAAATTTAATTCAACTCTTCAGCCGTGTGTGACTATGAGAGTACCGCTACTAAGTTTAATATACCTCAAATAAATTTCCTATATGTCGACAAATATTGCAAGCGTTACATGTTTGTATGCACACTGATCGAATCGCCATAGTATCAATCATATTATCCGCAGGAAGCTAGAATTAGGTTTTATACACTCAATTACAACTATGCGTTGGGTGTACGCATATGAGAAACAAACTATATTTGAATATTTCTCGCACCCCCACCCTCTCTCCCCGTGTGCGAATCTGTTCATTTATTAGCGGCTTGAGTTGTTCTATTTATATTATAAAAAGACGCTTGTCTAGCTTACCTAGATTTCTGCATAACATGAAGCCATCAATTCGTATAATCTCATAGATAGTGCTTCTGTAGGGGCTTAAAGTCACCTATCCCTGGTGATGACTCACATATTTTGTTTATATTGTCACGCTTGCTTCCCATTATGTAAGCTTAAGCCATGGTGGACACAATCGAACAAATCATCAGTATAATGTGCTAGATATTTGCAACTGGTGTGCATTTGCTAAAGGGAAGTATGCGTAGTGGGTCTTTCCATTTCTTTCACACGCTTAGTTGACTGTTTTTCTTGGTAGCTACATCGCATTTAAACCTTTCACTTCACACAAATTCGTGACAGAAATCCGTTGCCCGCGATGGGATGAGAACTGCCGGGTACTAAAGGGTGTTTCCCATTAGAGATATGACATTAAAGTGTAGAAACAATATTCTTATTGCATTATGCACGCACTAAACTTCTAAATATGGGATTTGTATTCAGTGACGCTGGTGCAACTACCGTGATGCAAATAAAAATTTGCGTCATTTTTCCCTCAAAGTCAAATTAGACAACGCAATCTTCTAGGTACAGTTTGCAAGAGAGAAAAAAGTATGATAGTTGATACTATTACTCTCCACTCAAACACCAAAAGACCACTATCGTGTAGATATTGATGTGCTAATTACAATTTACGAGTATAGGCCACAGACATCAGTGGCTTAGAGAAATCCATTTATTAAGCTCAGCTTTATATCAGTACTCTAGTGCAATTAGGAGGAAATTTCCTTATAAAATTTTCATGGAAAACTTTAAATCATCACAGAAATGAGTTATTTTCTTTTTGGCAACGTAATATTAAAGCTCCAGTCTTTAAATAATACACAAAATCATTCAATTGCACGGTCAAATCAGAGAAACATATCAGGCACTACCTATGCGTCGCGACAAGGTTAACGCACGGGGCGGGGCCAAGCTGCAGTGCACCATGGGTAATGAGGCTTGTGACGTTGCAAAATTCAAGTATGTTAATACGTAGCTATTTTACAATGTTTCTTCGTCATTTCATTTGGGCCTACAGAGTGTCCTACATATCTTACAATCTTTATAGATACCCAAAAATGCGTATCAGAGCATCTACAAACTTGTTTAGCTTTCTAAAGGGTAAAATTTTGAAAGAATGATGGTTGAATGGCCTGTAAAAAAAGCGGATGAATTCAGCCGAGTGAATGCCAGCATGTGTCAGTCAGAAGCACTTTTAGAGTCAAGGTTATGGTCTGTGAAATACAAAGTAAATTTTATCTAGAGTAATAAGGCATTATAAAGATGGAATCATATGAGTGACTACCTCATTGTTTTCGATTTATTTTTGTCTTCTACCAATGATCTGCTATCCTCTATAATTTCAAACCGCTGCAAGAAAAATTGCCTCAGATGCGTATGACAAAACGCCGAGATAGAAAAAGTTTTTTTTTTGCTATTTGTGTAAAAGACATTAAGACATCAGAGAAACAAATTACTTTCCTTCCGGCGAAGTAATAATAAAGCAAAAGTTTATACATAATACGCAGACGCCGTACAATAATTGTTCCGAAGAATTAGAAGAAATAAACATCAGCTACCTACCATACGCTGTATACGCTGCGCACGTTACTGCAGTATAACAGTAGGGTCCGACTCGCGTTAACTAACTTGCAAAAAAAATACCTAACCGTATTCCCCACACCTAAACTGTCTTCCGGAACGTTGTTGTGGAAGTTGGCGAGTCTTAATCGATAATTTTTTCAAAGATGCATTATTTTTTACGATTAGGAGAGGAAGATATAGCAACGACTCGCACGCGACGGCACAGCTTAGGGTCACATTTTATAGACACTATCCAAAATGATAATGATAAAATTTTAGCCATTAGAAAGCTAAAAAAAAGTCTGTAGATTCTTTGATACATATTTTCGTGCACCTATAAAGATTGTAGGACATGTAGGATACTCTGGAGGCCTGAATGAAATGACGAAGAAACAATGTAAAACAGCTGCGTATTACCGAGCTTGAATTTTGTGACGTCACAAGCCTCATAACATAACTAGAGCCAAGATTTTTTTGCAGTTTCCGGCGTTAGTGCAATAACTGCAATAACTGCAATGAGAGCTGTAAATGCAATATATTAGGCCGTGTTCACACGTCCCTCAGCGTAACGCGCTCACTCAAACTGATGGACGCGGCGCATTGATTTGATCTAGAGAAACAGCTTCAGCAAACGCGGTAGACTGAAGAATGAGGCATGTCCCTTTTTTAACGTGCTGCGCCATTGAAGTGCAGTAAAAAGAACTTATAAATGCTAAATTTCACCTCTGTAGCGTTCACAGATCACGGACAAGTTGACAAAATTTTTTTATATTTTCATTTTAATGGTCAGAATCACTGTACAGTACTCCCGTTGAAGAGAAGAAAACCTGAAAATATTATGAGAACACGGACACCATCTTTGATTTGGTAGTCCAACTAATTGCTCTGTGCTGAGTTCTATTCCTTCGGTTTATGAGGCTATAAATATTTTTAAAATAGGCTATTCCCATCAAAATCAGTCCGTAAGATTATGAGATACGAATGTAACTTCAAACCAACGCGAAATATAAGCGACAATGTAAAGAAACGATTCATAAATAACTGAAAGCGCAACATCATTCATATGAATGAAGCACACTTCTACGTGTGGACAGAGACAAAAAAGAAAGTTGACGCACATCTCGTGTTCATTTTCGTGATTGAACACGTTACGATGAGGGACATGTGAACTCAGGTCACTTATTATCACTGCCACGTGTCACAAGGTTTCAAACGCCATGATAATTGATTCCCTTATCAATTATTCTTCCATGTATTTATTGGGGTAAAAATAAAATTGAGTTGCAAAAACTCAAAATCTGACTGTTAAATTTTTATAACCTCTTTTTATTCGGGGGATACATCATGGGAACAGGTAAAGCAGAATACAGTATTTGCAAGAATCAATCTCGCCATTGGGAGGAATTGTCAGCACAAGCGCAATGTACAGTATACCTACCGATAACTGGTATTTGTAACTGAAATAGATACCATTTGATCCACTGACAAGCTATTCCCGCTTGCTATCTGACTTTTTTCATCCCTTTAATTTTTTGCTGTATTTGCCTTTTCTCTATTCTCTATTTCTTCCACTCCGATTGCTTAGGTGCAATTAGTACAATTTTTAGGTGCAATAAGAGTAATTTTTAGGTGCAATAAGAACAATTTTTACGAGCTATAACGGCAATTTTTTAAGCAAAATAAATTCGGGCTCTACTCATTACCCATGGTGAATAACAGCTTGGCCCCTCCCGGTGTGTTAACCCTGTAAAGTCTTATCATTCTTGGCATCGCGTCGCTCGTCCAAGCAGTGTTAACCGTTTACGTAGTGTCGTGTCCTACGCGTCATAATCGTATGCATGCAAAAAATAACTAAACTTGCTCCCTACGTTTAACCTATATTTGGAACGACATCTTGGACGATTGCGAACGATAAATCCATAAATTTTATATCCAATGTTAAATTACTGGCTATCCCCCATTAAAGCCGCATCCGTTTATGCGATCACCCATTAATGCGGTTACAATTTTGTTGCCGGTAACCCACGTTTGCGCCGCTGAATCCCTCTACGCGGTACCATAACGCAACCTTTCGGTTCCGCCATCACCTACGCGCAAGTTAATTCGGTTACTTCACTGTGGAAGCATCATTCATTGCATTTGTGTTTAAAATGGCCCTACAGCTGTGAATTCTAAAAAGAGCAGAAATGTACTAAGTATCAAAATGAAGATCAGCATTTTAAACAAATGTGATGAAGGTAAAAAGTGTCAGAAGTTGCAAAGTTCTTTAGCATTATTGAAAGCACAGTAAAAGGACCAAAAGCAAATCAGAAGCCTATTAGAACTTGTGTAAACATCTCACTTAGCACTGCAAATGAAAATCTGAGCAGCACCCAACAGTGCGGAAATTCCTTTAATGGCGACTAGTCTTGGCGCGGACTGAGAGCATAATGAAGGATCGCCAGTACTGCTCAAGGCGAACAGCTACTCACATCATAGTTTGGGCTACCATTGTACAGATGAAATAAATGGTGCGTACAATGCCGATTTAACACCAAATTTAACATATCAGCATTGCTCAAAATGAGCATTTCCGACGGCTGTAACCTATAAATTCGTGCTCAGAGCATCAATATCTAATTAGTTATTGGTCGAAAATATCGGAGTTTGAGAGCTGGATAATAGTAACTATTTCCCAAAAATATTTCAGCGACTGAGGCCTAACAGTACCATACAGTTCAAAGTGCACACCTAGCAAAACCGTGGTGTCAAATTTGTTCGTACGTTTTTCTCATTCGTTTTCTCGTGTCGTAGTTTAATAGTACAAATACATATTTACGTTTGTACTACTATGATGTTATGATTATGATACAGTAACAAAAATAAAATTAATCTACTAAACTAAAAACCTAATAAGCATAATAAAGTAAAAATACATAAGCTGCACGCAGAAAAGTATGTTCTTGACGATAAAAAACAATTGGTTTCTTATCACTAACGAAGTAATATTTTAGCGACAAAGCAATCACTACTATACAATAATTCACGTCGTGTTTTTATTGATTTATTTAATTATAACTATACTTTTATCTTTCCTGTGACGCTTTATGGGAATAAGATAGGAGAAAATACAGGTGCCGAAGACGGTATCGTGGATACAGAGGACGCACTTGGGCGCTACAGCTGAATGACCTGAGCCTGCCTGCCTGACCATATCTGGACACGTTCATTGTTAAACGGTGCTACTGGTGATGACACTTCACTACGCAGAATGCTGAATTTTCATTTAATAAGTCTTCTGAACATTAACAACTAGAGGAGACAGCGGGGATTTTCCTGAAATACTAATTTTCTGCCGTCATTTATAATGACGGCTCGGGCCTCTATCAGTACTATATAATAATTCACGTCGTGTTTTTATTTATTTATTTATGTATTTATATCTTTCCTGTCACGCTCTATGGGAATAAGATAGGAGAAAATTCAGAATTCAAAATGTAAAAAAAGTGGGGTACCTTGCAATCTTTAGCTACGGCGAAAAAAAAAAGTTGGGTACCTTGCAATCTTTTTCTTCAGTATTAGATAGGGAAAAATGAGGAAGCCCAAAAGACGGCGGGAGTTTTGGTGAAGTGTTAATTTTTTACCGTCATTTATAATGACGCACGGGCCACTAGTATATAAATAAAAACACGACGTGAATTATCATATAGTACTGATTTGACGATGTACCGGTAGCTTTCTCTTCAAGTATTTCACGAACACTGCTCAGTAGACAACTATTTCATCTAGCTCACTGTCTTTCTCTGAGAGTGCATATTTCGCTATTTCGCTTCAAAGGCCAAAATTTGAGCACTTCAGTGAAGCAGAGAGTTAAGTATGGACGACGGTATTATGGATACGGAGCACTAACATTGCATATAAGCTGACTGGAGGGGCATCCAAGTGTATTGCAGTGGTTTAAACGAAGACGTGCTATCAATGGAGAGATGAAGCACCTATGGGGCACAGTGACAAGAAAGACTTGAAGCAGAAGGGTTAAAGAAGGAAAATAAGAGCTGCTAATAAGCGTGAGGGGGAAATGTGGAAACGTCAAGTCAAAGAAGAGATCAAACGTATCGATTACTGCGTGAATTTCTTTCCCGCACGAGTCCACTAGTAACAAATAATTGTAAACGACACTGTTGTTCATCACAACACTCTTGTTCATCTGTTGTTCATCACAAATGACAAATTGAAGCAAATTCAAACGACTAGGTAGTTTACAGTTAACTAATTTTGCTTAATGGCAAACAACCCTTTTTCTGTGGGGGATACTTAGTTTGAATTGACTAATCCAAATAATATCAAAGATAAATTGATAAGGTATTAAAATAAATCATATAAAATAAAAAATCACTTAACTGATGAAATATCTACTTTTTAAAGTATTTTTTATCATATATATAATTTAACACCTAAATTACTAGAGATTATTGTATCCGCCAGTGAAGCAGTGGCGCAATGACGCGAACAAGAGGCGCAACTTTTTGAGAAGCCAAAATGACGGATTGATACTGACGCAACACCCGAAATTAGTGACGCGCCCAGCTCTGCAGAGTACTATAGGTTAGACGGGGCATGTTAACGTAGACGGACAGCGTTGCTGTCGATGGAGTTTGTCAGGTTTAATTGACGGACATTTAGTTAGACGGGGTAGGTTAAGTTAGAAGTGTTGCCTTAGGTCAAACTAAAGTAAGTGGAAACATTATTTAACCGTGCAATTTCCATGGGTCGCAGTAATATATATCATGCGATTACATCAGCGTAGCCTGAGACGCCGAATAACAATGCAGAATTGTCAACAACGATATTGCAGCAGCCTTTGTCTTTTGCAGCTGCCACCTTGCCGATAAGGCCTTTCCCATTGATGCCCTTGGATGCTATACAGGAACAGGCCGCAGGATATCCTTAACCGCTACTTAAGATGGAACAGGAACACTGACGTAGCGAACGACATTCATTGTTCGTCCGTGGATCTGTGAGGTAGCGTCTTGATACTGCCAGGCGTTTGTGCTGTGCAGCTCCTCCTCATGTGTTGGCAAAAGCTGGCTCATATTCGATTTGATGATTTGGAGAGTCTAACATCTTTTGCATCTATCCCTGAACTATATCTAAGCTTATCTTGAAATCAGAGAGCAAGTTCTCCATGGTAATATATGGTAACTCATTCTAAGAAAAACTCGTTGAAGAGCCCCATTGTATATTGTACTCGATTTCGTTCCTACACAATAGCATACTTTACTTACGTCACTCTAGACAGCAGCAGGTCTGCTACTTCGGAGCGTATCAAAATTAAGTATAAAACTTTACTTAGGTGAAACAAGAGAATACTAAGCTTCTTTACCAGGACCCTCGTTACCTTGGTCGCGTTGGCACCGCCGGTCCCCATAAATACCAATGGTGGACTCGCTCTCTACTTCACCTTGAATTATATTCACATCTAAAGGTGTGTTCGATTGGCCCATTTCGATCCAGGGGCATTATCTAATCCAATCAGGTTAGTCTCGGCGAAACTTAAAGTTACAACGTTTGATTCATCATTTTGGATCGCGTTACAAGCGTCAATAGCATATCGATTACGCCTGAGATGGCCAAAAAGTCGGTGCTGCGTGGCAGAACTGCGTTTGAACCCATCCCAAAAAATAATTTGTTCGCAAGTCAGACCTAAAACTTGATCCAGAGTGACGGATCGATCAAACGCTCAGTAGTCACGGCTAAAGCTAAAGCCATTAGTTACATAAGATTATCGTGATCGCAGTGTGTGAATCGAAGACGCCCACTGTCTTTTACAGAGTTTCGATCATATTTAAAGCGACAGTGGAAATAAGCAAAGTGGACAATGGCTGACCGGCGAAGAGAGAGCCACAACAAGCCGCTGCTCACTGTGAGTACCGACACGCGTCAGTTAGCCCTGGAATGATCGTCGTCTCTCATAGACGATATTACAAATTTCGCTATTTCTACGAGAATCTCAATTTTAGGTTGGGGTTTATAAGATTAGGAGCAGTACGTCTAAACAAAAGCTTCCTCTGATGCCAGGTACCGGATGGTCCTCCCACTTGTGTGTTTAATGCGGTCAATTTCAAAATTTTTATTTCGAGAAACTCGACATGTGTACTATTGATTTAAAAGTACGCACATCAGAGAGTATATGTTTAGGGACAGCGAAGCACTTGATTATTAAACCTTTATGACAAATGAAGTACTGAACCACAAGGCTTGGAACTCAACATAATTCTTGTTACATATTTTGTACATATAGTGACAAAATTTCAGAACAATATAAAACATGGTTACAAAATAAACAGAATAGAATGAAAATATTATTTTTTCATCAGTGCATAAGTTAAGGGACACCATCAGGAATACAACAGAAACTCTTAGTGATGTCAATATGGCGACATTTTAAGGGATTTAAACGACTCCCACATAAAATAAATTACAAATAAATTGTATAGTTGAAGCATCTGCCGTAATGGAACAAATCAAACTTCTTTATGACGCCTACCTATACCTACAACAGCAGCATTCCATGCGTGTTTGACTTCCGTGCTAAAGGTCCCGAGATCTAGTGACATGCCTGTCAAGAGATCTTTGCGGCGTCCGGAGTGCTGGGTCTTCAATTGTTTGGTACGCGCAGCTGGGTGGGGGCACCTGCCTGACTAGGAATGGGAGGGGAGGGGGGCTCGGGTCGTTGAACCTTCCGTTTCGGCGCCATAGTTCTTAGTGACCTGTGATCGACTGCGGCTCTACCTACTCCTCTGGGGCCAGTTAGCCTATACCAGCTACATGAAGCAGTGTATGTGGGATTCCCTGGGAAGGGTACAGTCAAAGTTGGCTTTGCCGGTCAGTGCCTGCAGCTGAAAAAACATGGAGGTAAAATACGGATTATACCTCCATTAGAAACGCTTTGTGTCTCTCCACGAAGATGGGAAATCCCTTTCAGAGATTTCTTAAACTGTTTAAAGATCTCGTAACAACGTACAACATATCATAGCCAGATTTAGATAAGAAAATAACGTAAAAATATTACCAAAGACCTGAATTGTCCGGCGGCAATATGTAGCGATTTACGTCGACTCATGTAAGCAGGTTTAATTCCACATTTTTCTGCTTCAAAACCTCTTGCTTGCAAATAAATCAAAAAATGAGACTACAGTCTCTTTCAGAACCATTCGTATCGTCGGATGCATAGTGGGCTCTAGTACATTTTATTGACGAATCCAAGTCCAATATGACTCGCTCTGATGGAAGGAGGTATGTTAAGCGTAAAGTAGATGAACGAATATCTTAAAAATGCATCAGAAAAATAGTGAAGTAAGGAGGAGGCAGCGTCATGGTGTGGGGAGTGATTTCTGTTGCTGGGCAGGGACCCCTTAAATTATTGCCCTGCATGATCAGTAAGTGCGGCAGCGTATAAACAGCTGCTTCGCCAGCATAGTACACTACCGTCTTCAAGAATTGCAACTGTGCAGCAATCCATTCTCATGCAGAGCAACGCTAGAACTTTGCCATATCTCAAAGGATGAACGGATGACAGTTATGAATTCGCCACCCTAAAGCCCTAATTTCAATCCAATCGAAAACGTGTGGAAGATCCTTTGAGACGTGCTCAAGCCAGAAATTTTAAAAATCAGGATCCGATACATTATGGGAATTTTGAAAGATAAGTGGAACAAGCTAACCCCCCAGTTTTGTGCAAAATGATAAGTTCTTGCAGCAAACAATGCAATGAGTTTCTACAGAACAATTGGACGTTTACTAATTATGTAATACTTTTCCAAACTTTCTATGTTATTTTGGGAGAAGTTTAACGTACATATCAATATATTTTATGGTGTCCCTTAACTTTTGCACCGAGGAAAACTGTAATATTTTCATTCTATTTTCGCCTATTTCGTGACCATGTTTTTTCTAATGTTCTGAAATTTTATCACGATACATACAAAATATATATCTAGAATTATGTAGATTTTCAAGCCAAGGACCTGAGGTCGGATTCTTTAACAGCCTTGTCGAAGCTTCCGATCTTGGAAATTCAAGATACAGAACAGCCAAGTTATTGGAACGTCCTCTACTTGGCTAAATGATCTGGCAGTAAAGTTCTAATCTAATTGTGCAAATTTTCAAGCTTTTTGGTTCAATATTTTATTTTTCATAAAGTTTAAATAATTAAATGTTTTTCAGTCCTTTAACTTATGCTCGCTTGTGTATATCGATACTGAGAAGTAAAAAATTTCCACTTACATTGTAAAACTGGATGCATAGAGCAAGCTGGACCTATATCGAAAACTACCTGTTAGTAAATAACAGCACCACCAGGCAAGAATAAGAAGAAAATGAATGCCTGTTAAATGACGTCATTGTGTACCCAGCAGCTGGCACCACTCACTTATTGTGTTTGTATAGACAGAAAGTTCTCCTTATAAGTCATCTCATTTTGTATATCACGTTACTTGGGTTTAGACTTAATAGCTTCAAGTGTTCAGTATATTATACTCGTGAATCAATGGTACATGTATACATATATCAAATACCAGTAGCTAGAAATTGTGAACTTGTGTAAAAATTGTGAGAAACGAGATGACCTGTAACGAAGACTTCCCGTATTATCAACATGTAGTATGGGTACTTGTCTAATAGAGTACTGTATTATTACACTCTGGCCGCGTCTTTTGAAACAATCGTAGCGTTAATAATGATATTCAGATAGTCCTCGATGTAAGTCCTAATTGTTTTATTTAGTTTTATATTCAGACATAAAATTTTTACTTCCAGATCCTCGATCGGCATATGTACTTTTGAGGGGTATAGGAAAAAAGTCCAGGGAGGAAAAAGCCCCGGTAGGAAAAATGCCCCGGTAGGAAAAAAGCCCCGGTAGGAAAAATGCCCCGGTAGGAAACATCTCCGGTAGGAAAAAAGCCCCGGTAGAAAAAAGCCCCGGTAGGAAAAAATCCCCGGTAGGAAAAATGCTCCGGTATGAAGAAAGCCCCGGTAGAAAAAATTCCCCGGCAGGAAAAAAGCCCCGGTAGGAAAAAAGACCCAGTAGCAAAAAAGCCCCGGTGGGAAAGAAGCCCGGTAGGAAAAAAGCCCCGGTAGGAAAAAAGCCCTGGTGGAAAAAAAAAAAACACCCGGAAAAAAGCCCCGTTAGGAAAGATGCCCCACCTATCACCTAATGTATATTTATTACCCATACTTAGCTATATCGAAGTAAGTGATATTAAGATAAGTTAAATTATACTGTATTGTATTGTATTTACCTAGCCTAACCTACTCTAGCTCTTTCTAATTGAACGCAGCCTAATCTAGCCACACATAACTAAAACCAACCTATTCTGACATACATTACTTAGCTTCTTCTGACCTTACTTACTAGATTGTAACATTTTCACCTTACCGGACCTAACCTTACTTAACCTCAGCTAACTAGACTTTTCTTCATAACAGCGATTAAGTGAGAGAAAAGCAGCCCTCGCACACCTGACACATCCTAATGGTTTAAATCCTTGTGTAATTACCGAACGCTTGGCACATAAGCAATTTTTACCTGTTAGGCCCAGCAAGCAGAGAGTGTAACGGGAGGACTCAATGGGACTAAAATAAAATTTAGCCGTGACCGCACTGCATGTAGCCAAATACCGTCACACCGACGAGTTGAAGTACATATTTGAGGGGTCGCACCTCTGGCCTTTATAGGTTGGGTTCTTAATCCTAACAAAAAATGTATTCAGCGTTATATTATTGACGCGAGAGAAACCATATGAATATTTATTGCTCGTACTTTCTCTACTTAATTGACGACAATCATCTTGCAATGTTTTGTGCATGGGTGCAACTTAAGTAGCTGGAGCAGGTGATTGAATGAATCTAAGTCCAACAAATACGGCGATATGTTTAAATATGTTTTGTAAAGAGCACTGTAACTAAATACGAAATGTAAATGAGGCTTCAGTCATCACTTTAAAGAAGGTGAATCAGGGGGCCATTCCGGACTAGATTTTACCTATAGTACTGTGAATGTTTCCACCAGCCTTCACTGCATGTTTTATTGATAATTGTTTCTATAAGCATATATTCTCTTCTTATATTTATTTTATTGGCTCAAGTGATGAAATTCACACTTTGTGACAATTTTTCAGGCGAATTTGATTAAAATACTCATATGCTGCTCAGCCTGATCGTTCGTCGATGCTGACGTGATTAATGACGTCACTTTTTGATGCTAGTTGCCCGTGAGTTCTCCCGTTATGCTATAGCTTCTTGGATAGGGATGTCCCGAGATACACGATTTTTGGACTTAGAACAAGTTCAAAATGTAAATATTAGGCTTTTATGCATAGGTGTAGCCTAACCCAACCTCGCAGTCCTCACTAATCCAAACGAACCTCACCTAACCTAAGCTGATCTCACCTTAGCTGATCTCACCTTAGCTGATCTCACCTAAGCTGATCTCAGCATACTCACCGAACCGAACCCTTACCTAGCCCAACTTCACCTTACCTAAGCTCACCTAACCTAAGCTCCCCTAACTAAAGCTCACATAGCTGAATCTAACTTCACCTCACGTTACCTATTTCAGGGGTTCTTGCAACCCACGTTCGGACATGCAAATATGGGGTCAAATTTAGCTTAGTACAATGTATTTTAGTTCACTTAAATATGCTGTATTCAAATAAATGTGCTGAGCTCTCAAATAAAGATCCAAGAAAAGCGGGGCTTTTTTCCTACCGGGGCTTTTTTTCCACCGGGGCTTTTTCCGGTTACCTTTTTGGATAAGGAGTACACGTATGGAGTACCTGGAATCCAAGTCATTGCCTTTATTTTAATTAAGATGTTTTTGAGATTATGGCGGGTGTGGCAAGATCCCCCAGCCATGGCTCTGAATGGCTTCCTTGGACATATGGGCGATGTGAGGGCGAGCATTCTCGTGGAGCAAAAGAACCCAATGCTACCGATTAGGTCTTTTCTCTTTGAATTCGTTCAAGCAATTCATAATGAATAATCCCCTCCAAGTCCCACCATAAACACATCATTTTACGTGGACGAAGATCTTGTTTCACTTCAGTGTTGTTTACTGGGGTTAAGCCATTCCTTGCACGGCATTATATTGATGAACAGGTAACATTTTTCGCTTCCAGTAACAATTCTGTAAAGAAATCGTAGCATGTTTCCATGAGTTGAGTGATGACGATCGTGCAAACCGGCGGAGATTGGGACTCGGTAATTTTCTTACTTTCATATAAAGCATGTGGAACCCATTATCCATACTTCCGAACCTTTCCCATCGAGTGAAGACGCTTCTGTACAGCAGTGTGGGAGTAATCCGTTATCTGTCAGTTCCTTAGTCGTTTGACAACGATTAAGAACTTTCGTTGCCGTCACTGCCCGTCGGCCAACAAACGACGCCGCTACTCTGACGACTGAGTGAGCTACGATCGGCGACGGCAGACTGCAGTAGGTTGAATTTTCGACGCCGTCGACACGATCTTCGTGCGAGATTCATTTTATGAAATGCTGGAATTAATTGCTTTTTCGTGCATAATTTGGGCATAAAACAGAGTAGCTGCCATATGTGAACACACATTAACGGAAGAGAAGCGAACATGTTCCAAATATCCTTGAAATTTCAGGTAAAACGCGCATCAAGCTATAGCCATGGCGCCACGGCTACTAACTTAGGCAAACATTTTATGACCAGTGTAGTAGAATGTGTCTGCTACTTGCTACAATGTACAAAAAAATGATGGCAAATTATGACACGTTGCCCAAATTATAACTTTATACATGCAAAAGTACTACTTATAAGCACATTCTCACTGTTTTTATCCAAATTTTATATCAAAACCTCATAGTTCAGGCATTTTATAAAGTGAACCTAACCTACCATGTTCTTGTTTTCTAAATGAACGCTGCAAGATATCTACTGGCAATTAACTGTCAGAGCAAGATTTCAATTTATTCATTAGTTAAGGCTGTGCCCTATATAATATTTTTTCAGTTTTTTTCTAAGTGCATGCAGTACAGTACGTATAAAAATATAAACAGACTTAGGAATTCGTACTACCGTCAGAAATTCTCACACACTGCTGTTACCTTGCCTGTCGATAATAAGTGGTATCTAAACTGTTTATTTTTATGATAAATAATATTATCAGTAAAAATGTTGGTAGTTGATGCAAGTACACTCGCAATTCCAACCAATTTACTTTGCGAATCTATGGTTTTCTGTTAATTTGATGTATGGAGAACGTTCTACGCAGTAGCAACTCACTGTTCACACACCCAGTCAAATATGAAGCCCCACGAGCCGGTCAGCAACATGTTCACTGAACAACTGATAAGCTTAGCGAAACGAAGGTTGTTGATATGAACTTGGCTTTAGTTACAAACTATGGCCTGAAGCAGTGTGGCGTGATTCGTGTATTACTGTGAAACCGAAAATTATTTGCAATATTTTCGCTGCTCTGTCCTGAGGCGAAACAAACGATGTATTTATGTATGCAAACAACATTGTTTTGTGCGCAATTGATATTTCAAAAGCAATTGAATCGGGCATTTCATAGAATGGAGCTCACCCGAATTTTTCTTCGACGGCGTCAAAAATAGAACCTAGAGCATCCGGCGTCGCTTGCTCTAGCCCTGTCAGTCGTTAGAGTAGCGGCGTCGTTTGTTGGCCGCCGGGCTATGACGGCAACGAAAGTTGCTAATGTGAACTCGACTTTAAACCTTGCTGAAAGTCCAGTCACCACAGCAAAACGACGCCACGTGGGCGTGGTCATCACGTTAGTGTTGCACCGACGTCATATAGATGAACTATAATAATAATCAAAACACCTCGTGGCGTTAGAGCATCACCCGCCGTGGAAGTAAATTTCATCGCCATTATTTTTTATGGCCAGCTAATCCTAGTTTTTGGCATGGGTCATGGGTCGCATCGAGGGCAACCCACCAGGCTCCCTGCAAAAAATCATGAACGTTACTCAACTCCTACCACTTTTTGGGTGGACAGACAAGCAAATCTACATATATAAAAATATTATATACTTAAATCTTCAACGAAAACAGTATCACCTCTCTCACTTCGTTTGATGGTAATAATAAACTCTGCTAATATATCCTGAAAATTACAAGAGTTCCATCATATATACCGTATTGGTTTACTAAACTCATAGCTAAAAAAAGCTATTCGGACACGATAACATTACGTGCTGTTACATGTTGTTCCAACCCAGCACGAAAGATAGAAAAATCATGTATTTTCTCATATGGATGCAGTGCCTAACAAACTAGGGAAAAACCTGGATGCTGTGATTCTTTAAAGCGAAAAATGCCGTTTCTTATGCTTCACAAGTACACTGAAGAAGGTGTTTTCAGTTAGTGCTCAGGAACGCGCACTGTTTTAAGGATAAAATTAATTTTTCTCAGTGCACCGGATGTGGTTTACTGTGGTTTGTGCCGCGATCTTTTAGTAGTCAATGCCTAGTGCGCAGAAATACTGCACCACTTGCTCTTCTTGGATAGGTCATCTAAATTATTGTTTTCAGGGCCTGAATGATACGCCCAATATATATGACGCCTCTTTTGTTGCCCTTTGGGAGCTGTCATTTTTTATTTGTTTTTTTATTCAAAAATTCCCTACTTTTCTCCACAACCAAAAAGTTTATTTAACGGCTAGTGTCCATGGGAGCGCAAAGTTCGAAACGTTCTTTACAGGCTATCGTCGTAAAAATGCGATATCCTAAAACCAGCACGCTTGTCCGGGTCCCGAGAGAAATACTTGCCGTGGCATGCTGACGCGGCATGGCTGCAACAGTATGTTTAACCGTCACTGCACGGGTCAGAGTGCTGGGGCACTATTTTCCCAGCGGTTCAATTACGCAAGTAGTTCTGATGGAAGGAGAAAGCACCGGTTACGAAAATCGGAAACTAAAATTATTCCCGACGCCCAAGCCTGGCTCGCTACTGATTGGCCGCACGAATGACTGGGAGCCTATGATTTGTGGGAAGAGGTGGCTNGGGCACTATTTTCCCAGCGGTTCTATTACGCAAGTAGTTCTGATGGAAGGAGAAAGCACCGGTTACGAAAATCGGAAACTAAAATTATTCCCGACGCCCAAGCCTGGCTCGCTACTGATTGGCCGCACGAATGACTGGGAGCCTACGATTTGGAAAAAGAGGTGGCTGGGAGCCTACGATTTGGAGAAAGAGGTGGCTTGGAGCCTACGATTTGGGGAAAGAGGTGGCTTGGAGCCTACGATTTGGAGAAATAGGTGGCTGGGAGCCTACGATTTGGAGAAAGAGGTGGCTGGGAGCCTACGATTTAGGGAAAGAGGTGGCTGGGACCCTATGATTCGTGGGAAGAGGTGGCTGGGACCCTATGATTTGTGGGAAGAGGTGGCTGGGAGCCTATGATTTGTGCGAAGATGTGACTGAGAGCATATGGTTTGTGGGAAGAGGTGGCTGGGAGCCTATGATTTGTGGGAAGAGGTGGCTGAGAGCCTATGATTTGTGGGAAGAGGTAGCTGGGAGCCTATGATTTGTGGGAAGAGGTAGCTGGGAGCCTATGATTTGTGGGAAGAGGTGGCTGGGAGCCTATGATTTGTGGGAAGAGGTGGCTGGGAGCCTATGATTTGTGGGAAGAGGTGGCTGGGAGCCTATGATTTGTGGGAAGAGGGGGCTGGGAGCCTATAATTTGTGGGAAGAGGTGGCTGGGAGCCTATGATTTGTGGGAAGAGGGGGCTGGGAGCCTATAATTTGTGGGAAGAGGTGGCTGGGAGCCTATGATTTGTGGGAAGAAGCAGCCATGATAAGAAAAAAAATTCACTGGACAGTACGGCGAGAGTGGCTGTGTTTCAAAGGGGTGAAACCTGCTCGAAGTACAAAACAAGTCAAGCCTGTTAGTTTTACTTCAACACGGTTTCGCAGCCCCAATCGATAGCCTCTAAAATACCACATATTTCACACATATAACGATATGTAAGATCTAGATCAGTGCTTCTTAACCTGGGGGCGCACCCCCCTTTTGAGGTCGTGAGCGATTCCGGGGGATGGGGGGCGCAAGCCCCCGCAGTGAAGTAGTATCAAATATTTCAATGAAGTAATTGGTTCATATTAAATGGAATAGAATGGAATAAAGCATCACATTAATTTAAAACCCCTAATGGGGACTCGAAGGAAAAAATACATCCTTAAGGGGGGCGTGGGAGTAATAAGGTCAAGAACCACTGGTCTATGCTCTATGTATGCACATGGTGCGACCGACCCAGTCAGAAGCATGTACTGTCTCCTCTATTGCGATGCTTACAGTGTCACTCGAGGAGGTATCATAGACCTCTTTGGTGTCATTGAAGAGAACACCCGCAGCGGTTCGCTGCACAGAAGTCTCCCAGTATCGAAAAATGTGAATTTAGCAGCGGGTGTGGTGATCCGTTATATCTTTTTGCTCTTCAAGCGTTCTGCCTGGTGCTGTCGCAGCCCACGTCATGCGGTACCACTGGCAACTATTTTCCTACTTACCAGCTGTTGCTCTTGGAACAGCTGTCCCTCCAACGTATGCATAACACTGCATGAAGACAAGCAGCGCACCAGCCATGCATCATCCATGCATTCGCCACCTCGTACATCGTCTCGTCCTCGTCACCTCGTTCGTCACGTCCGTCGCAGGGAATACCGGTCGTAATAGCTCAACAATGCCAGCGTTATTACGGACTCCCGCACACCTGTCTTAATTGTTCCGCCCAAGGACCTGAGGTTGAATTCTTCAACAGCCTTGTCGAAGCTTCCGATCCTGGAAATGCACGATAAATAAGATCGAGCTATTGGAACGTCCTCTACTTGGCTAAATGATCCGGCAGCAGAGCTCTGAAGCAAAACTGCAAATGATTTCCTAGCAAGAGAGCAGCCAACAGTTCGTAACGAAAGCATAAGTCGACTTACGTGAGGGATATAATTGTACATAATGCTGTTGCCATACGTGTACTGAAGGTGAATCAGATACCATAAGACTTCCTCTGGTGTTCTTGGCACAACAATTCGAATACGTAGTAAGCTCTTCATCATCAAACACGGGGATTGTTTTTGATATTTTTCAGTAAAAACTGAATTCGTTCTAACGAAAGCGAGCTAATGTGACGGAGAACGAGCGCAACTCTTGCTCAACATTAATATTATTATTGTTAAATCACACCAGACTGGCGACGTGGGAACGGAAAACTCCACGAGGTTGACAAACCCCCACGCAACCAGCCCAGCGAGTGAAGAAAAAGGGGAAAAAAGAAATATGAGATCCGAGACCACAGAATAGCTCTGTGTGTATATCATTTAAAGCTGTCAATACCCGCACCAGCAAAGACAGCGCCATCAATTAAGACCATTCCAAACATCCACTACTATAATGCGGTACTTGTATACCGAGATGCCACAATTCGCTGATCTGTCAGAGGTAACTATTATATAATTACCTCTCCAACAATGTTGTTATCATGATCAGGGGCAAGCATTGTATTGAGAATATTGCAACAAGCTCAAGCAAGCGCTAAGTTTTATAGAACTAATTTTCCAGGTTGTACTCCTGGCAGCTATATGGCGTCTGTAATGTCTGTAGTTCTACATTGAGGAACCCAGGCAGCGGTACCACTTTATTTGTTATTGATTTAGATTTTATAATAGACAAGTGGACCAGTGCGTGAAGAAAAATTCACGCAATAATCAATATATTTGCTTTCTTCTATAACCTGCCACTTCCACATTTTCCCGCCCACGCTTATTTGCAGCTCTCATTCCCTCCTGTAATCTTTCTGCTTCAAGTATTTCAATTGCCACTGAGTCGCATACGCGTTTCATCTCTCTCCATTGGTAGCACGTCTTCGTTCTTGAGACTGTATCAGTCTAGTTCTTCTTTTACACTCCCTGCCCTCTTTCTTACTTAAACTTTCGTCTTTCAAAGTAAAATCTTGAGTAAAACACTGCAATAAACTTGAATGCAACTCCAGTCAGATTATATGCGATGTGAGTGCATCGTATCCACGATACTGTCTTCCATCTCAAATATCTACTTCATTGAAGTGCTGAAATTTTGGCCTGTGAGGCGAAATCTGCTCCCTCAGAGAAAGACAGTAAGCTGGAAGAAATACTTGTCTACTGCCCGTGAAATAATTGTCTACTACTCGACTCGTCGTGAGTGTTCCGTTGATCATCTGTCGAGACCTGAGAGAAAAGAGTTATGGAATCGAACTCCAGAAGCTGCTTATAAATTGTTCAGATTTCAAGAAGTGTTTCAAGGAAGAAGTGTATTCAGATAAAGGGAATAGGATTCCACTTTCGCCATTTTCTGCAACCTGGTCATTGATGTCTATGAAAACGTAACTTAATTAAAAAATCTGCAACCTGGCCTATTTCTCGTCTATCTTTCTCCTTAAGAGCGGACACGAAATAAATACACGAAGCGCTTTATTATATTAGAATACGATGATAATTTTACTTACTGTAATTTTGGAGGAGGCCTATACCAGCTCTTAATAAATTATACAGTGCAACTGTGATAAGTCAATTCTCAATGAATGTGCAATAACATAGAACGTCTGTAGCATTATTATGGCTACCGTAGAATAGAAAATTGAAAAATATTCAGCTCTGGCTTTACTAAACTAGATACTCTAACGGCAGTAGTGTACCGCTAAGAAAACTCATCAGTAAAAGGGCCCCATTTAGAAATTCAGAACTTTGTTGGACTGTATGGCATAGGAGGGGAGAAACGTGTATTTGGAAGAGTAAATCGATATTTTTAAAGAAAAAATCATATTGTCTTCGTATTTCGGGAGCGCATCATTTATCTGTTGGGTCTAATGAAAGTCGTTTGTTGCTCATAGCTTCTATACAGCTTATTTCCTTGGACTCAATTGTTTCGGTACTGGTAACTACAGTGTTGTTTTCCGTCCTTTTGTCAACATAATCGTGTATTAGGCGATGGAGTCGCCCCTCTTTCTTCACCCTGCATAATATGTACAAGACTCTCTTTATTATGCCTAAGTTCTATTTATGGCCTCACATTCTAGTTCATGCAGCCTACATTATCAGGAGTTGTATCCTTAAGGGGACCCCAAGAAGTTATCATAGCCTGTGCACAATTTTTACGACAAAACCTGTACAGCAAGCAAGAACAATAAGAAGCTGCGTGGGTACATTAGTATAATAAAACTACCAGCATATGCTTGCAATAAGCAATAGACATCATCCTGTCTCCTTAGCCTGGGCAGCACTGTCATCACATCTGCCCACAGGTGTCAGGGTTGATTGGAGTATTCAGTACGCAGCACGTGTATGGTGAGTCTATACATGTGCCTAGTAATGCTAACACTTGCTGCGTATGTCAGTTACCCCTATATGACAATGTTTCACCAACTTGTCTTGAGTCCACGTGACCTACTAAGTTTACGAGACACAGTCTAAGTGTCATTATAAATCAAGTTCACTGTACCATAGTAATGGTGACAACCAATACTGGAATCGTTGCAGAAACCTACAGCCCGCAACATGGTGCAACCTCGTGTGATGGTCGTCTGAGAGACGTAGTCTACGCCGGACAGAGTGCTCGCGGAGCTCGACAAGCGCACACTGAACACTGTCACCCTTTATAACCCACGCTTCTGTTTCTGTGTCCGTTTATGTGTTGGTTTATGCGTTATTCTAATTTTTTTTTGCCAAAATATAACTCAAAAACGTACCCACGGATCTTCAAGAAAATTACTGGAACTGTTGGGAATGTCAACAAGCACAAACTAGCAAATTTCGGTAATGAAAATCCTGGTTCAGGGCTAATATAAATTTATTGGTAGTATTGCGTTGTCAGGCGGGCGCGTCGGCTCTCAGAGTGTTTCTTAAGTTTGACTTTTGATTTCATTATTTAATCAAAAGATAGAATATATATCTAGTTTACGTAACCACACATTTGATCTTATATTTGATCTTGAGGACCAAACAAGCTATTTTATCCTACTAGATATTGTTCTCACGAGGAACTGCCTCGTTAATTAAAGTAATAACTTAACCAGAGTCGACTGGATTGATATTGTGAAATCAAATCGTGCACCATATTTAATCAGAACCAAGTACGCAACCAAAAGTACTAGGTTCAACTCTTTGGTTTTATTAACTAATTATGACTTTCTGAAGTACGTATTGCAAGGTAATTATCGTTGAGATCCCTATAAGCAACTATAAGTTTATTTCCGGTGATATTATATTAACTACTAATTTAACTTCGAATAACATTTCCCGAATGAAAGGTACTACTTGACATAGAGCAAATATGAAACACGTGGGAAAGTTTTCCAAAGTTTTCGCCACCGACGGTATGTTTAGTTTCCATTAACAGGATTTAATCATTAAAAGCAGGGGTTGTTTTCTTTTCGAAAATTTCTCACGGCTTTTCCACTGGCCAATTTTCATATGCAGTATAAGTCGTTAACACACACATGAGAACTTATAGTAAGTAACAAGGATCACATTTTGTATGGGAATATTAAACAAAACTTACAAGACCTGATTTTAAGCTACTGAAAAGGTTAATTGAAAAGCAGCTAAGAAGTACATTTGTGAATGACAAAGTCTGCCCTCTCAAACGTTTCCATGGTAAACGGTTAGGTGACAAACGGCCATATATGGAAAATGGTTACAGACCAAACTTATGAAAGATAAACGGCTACATGGCGAACGGTTATACGGAAAACGGCTGTGTGGAAAGTAATTACAAACGACTAAAAGCACGCCACAGCTCAGCCCTGCACTGAGAGCGTCAGCAACACTTGAGGATCTGAAGCTCGCTATTTGTCAGAGAAACCAATATATTTTATCATTTCATAGGGTGGGTTCCTACACTGAGCATTTAAATGGGCAGGTATAATAATTGGCCAACAATTCCGACAAACTTTTTATAGCTCGCTCTTGTGAGCATCTCATACTGGTGCTTTACAGAAGCGTAAGGCGACAATATACGGTAAGTTAACGAAGACAATGGCGTACAGTTGGTCGTGTCTGCATTGTTGCATTTTGCAGATCACATAGTTTACTGGTTCAGCGTATGTGCGTATCGCATTTTATTAATGTAACCACTAATGCGTTCCGTTCGGTGTTCTGATATTTACTAGTATATTTACTAGTACTTTTCTCCTCAAGACGCACTGTTGCTGCAGCCGTTTAAGCAGGCTTCAACCTAAGTAATTACATTCCTCGCGGAAATCCACAACCCGCAATCTAGCGCAACGTCAGATGACAACCCTCGGACGTGCAAGAGCTCACATCTGCCCCAAACAAACACTTCCCTCCCTCCCCCCACTCCCCCTCGGAGGGCGGTCACCCACCACATTGTCGCCTACACAACACCGCTTTCGCTTCAGTACAGCTTCATTCTACTCATGTAATAATATTACTTGCAATATTGTAATCGTAATGTAAATTTTGCAGAGCACACAGCTGGCGGGGCTGCTGCTGCTGCTGTCGCTGTGCTGCATTGCTGTGGTGCGGCAGGCCGACGGGGCTCCATTCTTGTGAGTGACCCTACCATTGGAGAACTAATAGGACTAGTACGGTTATGCTTGCGCTAAATTCTGCAGAGTTACTGCACTAGGCTTATCTAGCCAATTGTCTGAAGGAGATGAAGGACATTAAATTAAATTTTATAGTCGGCAGTAGACGGACCCACAGGCCCATCCATCATCATAGAGCATCCGGGACGTACGTCCCGCCCTCTATGAGCTTCGTCATTATGTCAGAATCATAGAGATATCTGAGGACGAAAAATAGAAAATGATGAGAATAAATTCAGGTGCTAGGCAAGTAGCCTACTAGGCCTGCATGAAACTCTGTGGTATTTTTATAGAATAATTTTTGCGAGAGTTGTATGGGTAGTGGCAGTCACATACCACAGTAGCTACGTGATCTATCTTAGAAGTCGGCGGCTCGCTTGGTGTTCACCGAAGGATGAGTCACAGCTGAATTATACAGTGCTCAGCATGAATTCTTCATTCATATGTTGGTGCACACATCACATAACAGTCTGCTATGAGTAATAGCTGATGCTGGATTCATCTGCTCCAGCTGCTTTACCTTCACATTTTCAGAAATTAAGTGGTATCGAGGACGCATACCTAAGCAAAAGGCTTGGTTTTCTTGTACGGGTGAGTAGAGCTTGTGATTAGATTGTTATTTGTATTCCATTGTAGCATTTAGTAAGTAAGTCTTGCACTGAATTACCAGTGTAGCGAGCTAGCAAAATTATGAACAGAAATGAAAACGTTCATTAAATGGATAGTGATATGGACCTACCTCTCGATCCTGATATAACATAAGAGTAGCTGTAACTACTAGCTTACACTCTATAGCTGGTACCGGCATAGTTTGTGGGAATTGTGGCCTACTTGAAAGTATGCATTAGGTTAGATTACGCTAGGCAAGGTTAGTTTCAGCTAGAACAAATGTTAAGTGATAGGCCCATATACTATACCTTAATCTGAGGTAGCTCACATACTGTACTATAGAAACACCCTTATACCGTTGCCGTGCCTCACTTTGCAGGGGTTATCTCAACATCGGCTTCCGTCCTGGATACCCCTGGTACGGCCGGGGTTACTGGGGCTACGGTGGGTTCCGGAGAGGCAGAGGTCACTACCATGACGTGGTGATTGATCATGGTGACCATCACCACCACGCGCTCATGCACTGCGACAGGTTCCACTTCGACTGTCATCTGCACTGA
>LQNS02278096.1:26524319-26542652 GCA_001587735.2 Parhyale hawaiensis | reverse complement strand
TACGTCATACTGTGAGTTTCGAGCCCAGCATTCTATGTACACAGCGTGCGTGTCAACACACGTGTGTAGAGCAAGTTATTACGTCGCTGCCTTCTGCACACTTAATTAGCATCATTAGCACAGGTGTGCTCGCTCACGTGATGGTAACTGCCTGCAGTGACTCATTCAGTGAACACAGTCACATTTCACTGTACTGCCCAGGAATTTTTTTCTCTTTCGATGGCAGTTCCCTTCCTACCAATCACAGGCTCCTAGCCACCCCTTCCCACCAATCACAGGCTCACAGCCTTCCTTACCCACCAATCACAGCTTTCCGATAATCCATGGAGCCAACCAGCGAGTCAACCAAGCTCGCTAGCTTCCGATCTCTGTATCTGTTGCGACCCCTCGATCCTATTGAAAACTGTTTGGCCTTGCACATAACATTAAGTCGGCCTGAAGTGATTGGTAGTATATACATATATAAAGGCATAAGGTGTCCAAAACTTATTTGAACAAATTTCAGCATAAGAAGCTGAAGTTTGGACAACCGGCGCCGGCCAGACCGGGGCCAGCGCCGACTCCCGCACACTGAACTTATATGAGGATCTTCCAAAGCCCCATCATCCATAACCATTTTAACTTCCTCCTTGTCAATATGGATGAAGCCTCAGTGTCTTCTCCAGCACCACCGCCTTCTCGTTTCCTGATGATGGCCACAGTTGCAGTCGAAACGTGATGGCCACAGTCGCAGTCTAAACGTTGAAAAGATCGTCAACGAACAAGCATGCAGTATCCACAATAATGAAGGTGTGAAATATCTTAAGGAACAGGAAAAGTTAATAAATGTATTAGCATCAACCAGCTTTCTGTTGCTTTTACAAACCCTGCATAAAAGAACATATGCTTCAAATTATACAATACTAGTGGACCCGTGTGGGAAAACATTCACGCAATAATAGTTATTTTTTGTTAATACAGGCCGGTGCGGAATCTTCTCTTCTCTGACTTGCTTCTTCATTTTCTTCATTGATCCTTTGTCGTGCTCTCACCCTTATGTCCTCTCTTCTCTGACTTGCCTTTTCCACGCTTGCCGTTTCGCGCTTATCAGCAGTTCTTATTTCCGTCTGTAATTTTTCTGCTTCAAATCTTTCTTGACTGTATCGCATAGACTATTCAGCTCTCCCCGTTGGTAGCACGTCTTCGTTCTTGAGACTGTAGTAGTCTTGATCTTCTTATACATTCCCCATACTCCTTTTCAATTAAACGTGCGTTTCAATAGTGAGAGGCAGAAGTAAAACTGTGAGTAAAACACTGTAATAAACTTAAATGGATCTTCAGTCAGCTTATATGCACTGTGAGTGCACCGTAGCCATGATACTGTCTGGCGAACACAAATAACTGCTTCACTGAAGAGCTGAAATTTTGGCCTATGAAGCGAAATCTGCTCCGTCAGAGAAGGGTAGTAAGCCAGAAGCAATAATGTCTACTGCCCGTGGAGGATCATCATCTCGTGAGCGCTCCGTTGATCATCTGCCAAATTTATACGTCGTGACCTGAGAGAAAAAAGTTATAAAATCGAACTCCAGAAGTTGCATACCTATTGTTCCAATTTCAAGAAGTGTTTCGAGCAAGAAGTGCATTCAGCTAAAGGGGTAAGGATTCCACTTTCGATATCTTCTGCAACCTGGTCATCGATCTCGTGGAAGCTCTATTGACCCATTAGGGCCGACGGTGCCACAGGAGAGACGTTTCGCAAAAATTAGGTTTCTAAATAAAGGAGAGATCAGAGATTTTTGGACCCATGAGCGCCGCGACAATGAGACGGTAGTCGGGGACTACGATTTAAGACTATCTCCAAAAATCTTAGAGAAACGTAAGCTTCGCCCTTAAAGGGTTAAAGCTCCTTGACCAATCTCTATGAAAACGTAACTTAATTACAAAATCTGCAACCTAGCCTATTTTTCGCTTATCTACTTCCTCAAGAGCGGACACGCAATAAATAAATAAGTACACGAAGCGTTTTATTAAATAACCATAGGGCGCGTTCGATTTGGTGCCGAAGGTAGAACTTCGGGGCTTAACTTGTCCGAATCTGCAGACAGGTGCCTTAACTTCGACCCGTTAAATTGAGTTTCGACTGCTGACCTTCAGTTGGTTACTCTTGAGACTTTTATTAACTCAAACTTGCTCCCAAAAGCAGAGTTATCATCCTGCCCAATCTAATTACTCTCCTTATAACACTCGCAGCACGATTCAAGGTAGCAAAGCCAAGAGTTTCTAATTGAAGTTCCGGTGAAGTCAAATGCGCTTGGCTTACAGCGAGTTGAACGACCCAATTGAACGTGCCCTTATTTGCATTAATAAATCACGCTCTAGATACATATGGGAATAATGTAGCAGAATCTTCGAACTATGAAGCAACAGGTAAAAAAGTTGCGCGAATACGCTAGAAGCAAAACCTCTTCCAATATCGTGTTGATATTTTGCACATTGGAAGTAAGCCACCCTTTTCAAGTCCTTAATTTCTTCTCTGTGTCGTTTCCAGGTACGACATAGGTTTCACATTGCTTGTTTTTCACCGTATCGAAGATGCTTGTTCATCCAGATGCCGTGCGCTTCCATTGTGCTTTGCTTTTTCTGTTTAGGTGTTCTATCTTCCACCAAATGTCATCACTGCTGATGGTAATGTCCATGCCTCGAATGAAGTGTAGGGGGAGGCGACATAAGCCCTCGCAAGCGGGATCAAATAGTTTGAGGTGGCTTTCGCGGGGTGGCTTCCTGATGAGCTCAGTTCTCGTAGTCACTATTTGTAGATGTCGGAGACACAGTTAAGGGGTCAGCATCACAACAGCCACTTTTTCACGCAAGAGCTGGCTGGCGGAACCTGCTGGTAAATAATTAACATTCACCACGGGATGGAAATTTAGGGTTATTTATAACTTGGATACAGAGAGCTGTATACGTCGCTTCCACAAAAGAAATTAAAATCTGAAATTTGGTACGAGTGGACTACAACGGCAGTTAAGCTAATTGAAGAACTGCCTGAGTAAATTGATTTAAAGCTAAAATGAATGTCCTTTGAGGTTTAATAGAAGGAGGGAACACAGCCACATTTCTTTCTACTGGCCAATGAATTGTTTGTTCTTCGATGGCCGCTCCCTTCCCACCAATCACAGGCTCCCAGTTGTTCACGCAGCCAACCAATGAATCAGCCAGGCTTCAGCCTTGCCGGAGCGTTCATCTTTCGATTTCCGTAACTGTTGCTACCTCCTTCCATTAAACCTCCTTGGTTATCCACTATATAATAATACGCAGTTGTTGGTCGCTTGGTTGGTTGATTAGTTAATCTTTCCGTCTCCTTAATACAAAAAAGGTAGGAGAAAATTCAGCTGTTGAACGCCAAGAGAAGAAGATAGCAACACATTTGAGCCTTGACTTTTAAGATAATAAAAGCATGGATTTCTGGTGTATGCTTCAGTAGATACGATAGGTTATGAAATCTGCTTTGTACAAAACAAGAAGGTAACTTCGTGCTTCTTTACGTATTTTTCTTGATTGGAGAGATAAATGGTTTCGCTTCTACAAATCATGTATTACTCCCGATACTACTCATGTTTAGCAGCACAAACGCATCACTATATTTGCCCTCCATTTGTGATTTAGCCATTATTGTCAGCCTTCTTTCTTCGGTTATAAAATGTCTGCAATCCACATGAACTCTAAAATTGATATTCAGATTTTCAATACTCCATTGAACTTGATATTCCAATCTTACCAGCTTTGATACAAATCCCAAGTTCTAACTAATTTCTTTCTGTCGCCTACTGATTTTATTGCCCTATTTTTTCGGAATCAGAAACAGCAATGAAGCCGCCTGTCATTAGATGTCGTCTCTGTGACGGCTGGATACGGTACTCTAGTATAATTAAACTTAAAGTTTATCTACGACTCGAATGCCCGGGCTGCCAAAAATGACATCAAGAAAGGACTAATTTGTGATGGCCCGTGTTCACTAATCACGCTTTCGTTTCGGATACGCTTCTGAACGATGCGCTACAATTAACGGCCACTCAAATTAGCAAAGGCTATGAGTGCTCTCTGCATGTCAGTTCGTCTGAGCAGCATACTCCTTCCTTCCTTCCCTTAGATGGAGAAAGAAATATAAAGATTAGCCTCCATGGCAAGGCTAAGAGAAGATGAATGTATCTTCATTGTTTGGATTTTAATGTTGGTTGAACAAGAAGGGCATTCAATTAAAGGGATGAGTCCAACTTTGGCCATCTTCTGCAATCTGGTCTCATTTTCGCTTATCGATCTCCATCAAAGAGCAATACAATAACAAAATCTGTAGCCTGACCTATTTTACATCCATCTAATTCGTTATGAGCGTGAGACGAAAGATACATGATTATATACTAGCGGGACTCGTGGAGATTCTACGGTTAATTAACGTTTGCACTTAGCATAGTTTGACCTGAAGCTGCGCTTCTAACTAAACCCATCCCATCTAAACTAATGTCCACCGCTTAACCCTGTCCACCATTACGCAGTCCGGTCTGTCTGCCTTACACCTCGTCTAGCCCCTCTTAGTATTCTGATTTCACCTGTGATTCTCGCACATGTTCTATCTTCAAAGAATTTGCACATGTGTCTTGATAAAAACTTAGAAATTCGACGGCACTCTTTGTGTTGTTTTTCTATGTATTTGCACGCCATTTCTGAGCTCTATTTCCCACAGTTAACAGATAATTAAGCCCTTCACAAACTTACACTTTTCATTCTAATATCGGCGTATCAGATTTTTTACACTATTACGGGACCCGTGGATATTGATCAGCACCCCATAATTTTTCTGCTTTGATTGATACCATAGTTTTACAAACGAAATACAATAGATACGTCCAATATCTTCAGTCACAGCAGCGTAACCTTCTGTTCTCAAGATGTCATTATCTCTCCTTAGATACGCACAGTCGCTTCCAAAACTATTTTAAAGTCGAAATGTCGAACACTACGCATCTGACCCTATTAAGAATGTTATCCGCTACCAGCGAAACGAGCATAATATGGCGTGAAAAATTAAAAGTGGCATAGATATGATATGGGTGAACTAATCTTCATATCTTTACTCCGAAACGGACTGAAAATTTTTCAAGTAGCGAAAAGAAGACAGCTATTGTTGAACTTCTTTCCAGCGAAAATCAGAACTTCTTGCAAGTTGAATTTTCCCCTATCTAATACTGATAAGCGTAACGTGCTGGCACATGGACAGACAGACGGAGCCTCAAGCAGAATTATGTTTAAAAATGTAGCTGGACCTGTGAAGACATTGCTGCTTGATTCCCATTTGAAGTTAGATTTCTAGTTTCCTTCTATCTATTAGTGAAGAGCGTGACACACGCAGATACTAGAGAATTATTATATAGATAATTACATTAACATATAAACACACGATGGCGTTTATTACACGTTTTCACTACTTACAGACAGGATGGCAAGAAATTTCAACCAGCCCTCGACCAAGGTGCTCGTGTAATAAAAATTAGGCTGATAGTTACTGAAGCATAGGTTCCTCATGTCGCCGCCACCTATATTTTCTCCGAATCCAAGCATACTGGACCTCAGAAGAAACATACACCGATGCGCTCGCCTTCATTAATTCCCATCCAAGCCAGGGAGCGCAAATTTGCAAGAGAGGAAAGGGAGGGCAACGTCACGATCAGGCTGTTCTTCAACTGTCTTAGATGCAGATATTGTCTACGTGTACAAAATTTAGATTATCACTTCCTTAGAAGATTCGACGAATATAGCACTCTGTATCCAATTTACCAACCGATTCAAGTTTCAGTCTCGTGTCGTATATGAATATTTTGTTATTTGGTTCCGCAAACCAGCTTGTGCTGTTTGTGCTTCTATAATTGGCTAATGTGGTGAAGGCTATCAATTGCATCGGAAAACTGCCTCTCAGCCAGTCACTCAGTTAGGTGGACAGCTAAAGTTGGGGTAGTGGAGGCCACAGCCATTTCACAAGGCAGTTGCTTGCACCAAAGAGGGACGATATTCACTGCCGTTATGTTTCCTCCGAGGACTGGATTCCAAATTTTTATTGCTTCAAGGGCTTCATTGTAAATAAAAATCTGTTTCTAAGCTACAGCGTGGAATACATTTCGAGCACATCCTGAAATTTTTTTGTTGCTTGTTCTAAAGCTAGCCAAAAGGTACGTCATTCTCACCAAAGGGATGGTAACGGTATACTATATCGCCAAAGAGCCATTGACCTTCCTCACATCTTTTGATTATTGATTAAAAGATGAAGTTGGTACTTGCAGCAGCGCATCCTGCTTAGCAGAATCAATGCCACAAGTATGAAGGCAGAAAACTAAGGGATCAAGATGTTGTAGCCGTTGGTCATATTTGGATCTTCAAGGCAATAAACAAAAAGCTTAGTGTTGCCCTTCCTTTCTAGTGAAATGAATAAACAAGTAGCATAGCGTGGCTCGTGCCTACAGTTAAGACGCTCGCTGTACAAACGCAGACCATTCAGAAGTGATGCACGTTGGCGGTCAGATAGTCCAAATTTATAATCTTATTCCGTATTCTACGAGAGCTCAGTGCTTTTCCTTGTGCGATTTGGGGACACCGTCGTTAATGAGAGGATCGATTTGTGACACCTGGAGGCTCTCCGCCAGCTACGATCGAAGGAGCAACTTATGGCATGTGCAGGCACCGTCAGTAAAGAAGGGAGGAGTTTATAGCATCTAAAGACGAGGTGAGTATAGAAAAGAGGAATTAGTGACTCTAGAGACACCGTCAGTAATGAGAGGACCAAGTTTTGGAAACTGAGGAAACCCTCAGTAAAGGATCAATATACGGCATCTCCATGCCTAAAACATCACATTGAACATATGGTCGGGTATTGAAGGGATCTTCCCTTACGAACATATTGACAACAAGCAAACCGTTACTGTTGATCTATATCATGATCAACTTTCTCGTTTGAAAGCTGGTTTGATCCAAAAGCGCCCTTCTTTGGGCAACCGAAAAAGAGTAATCTTCCAACATGACAGTGCTCCCTTTCACCCTGCGCTACAGACCATATCTCTCTAAGGAGAATTTGGTTGGGAAGCATTGCCCCATCCAGCGTATTCTCCTGACCTGCTTCCGTGGATTATCACTTATTTCAAGGATTACAAAACCAATTAAATGGCTTTAGGTTGACATCACGAGAGACTGAAAATGAGTTAGATTCGTATTTCACATCAAAAGATTAAAGAAATTTACAAGCGAGGCCTTTATATGCTCGCTGACAGATGGAATGAAGTTTGAGAGAGCAATAGACGTTATTGTTATGAATAAAATGTTTCAAAAACACAATTTTTCGTTCTCAATATTAACTTTTGAATCGTCAAAATCTTTGGCACCGACCTGATACCGTCAATAGTAAAAGAGTTAATTAATTGTAAAGATACCGGCTGTAACGGAACGCGAAATATATAGCGTCTGGAGATGACTCCATTTGTAAAAAAAATTAACTGTGATATGTAAAAATACTGACAGTGTCGAAAACATTACCTAAGTATAGTATATGGAGATCTGTCGGTAGCAAAACCATTAATTTATTATGGTAACTAGTGACACCGTCATTAGCAAAACAACAAATAAGTACTTAAATGTGGTAGTTGGAGTTACCATTACCGGCAAAAGAGTTATTAATCATGGTATCTGGAGATACCACTACCAGCTAAAACAGATTTTTTTTAATCAGATGATTGAATCGCTATAACACCTCGAATAATTAATTATTAATGGTGTCCGGAGACACCGTCAATACTGAGACGACAAAAAAATATAATAATTGTGGTATCTGAAGATGCCATCTCTGATGACAGGACTCCATATTTATGGTGTATAACGATACCTCCACTAGAAACTTAATAAACTAGAGCACTCTGAGAGCGTATACACCTCCGCCAAGTGAGGCAACTGTAGAAAAAAATTAAAATTGGCCCTGAACCATAATTTCCTTTGTATAAACTCCAAAATCTAATCATTTGTGCTTTTTGATAGTTATAACAGCTTGTACAATTTTCTTGAAGATCCGTTCAAAGCTTTTTGAGTTATACTGCTAACAAACGTTATGACAAACATGAGTCAAACATCAAACAAACAAACCGATCTGCTCCAAAATTTGATCATTTATGTCTTTTAACATTACTAACAAACTCTATAAGTTTCATAAAGATCCATTCGTTATTTTTTAAGTTATTGTGCTAACAAGCATAAATTTAAGAACAGTGACAAACGAACGAACTAACGGATCATTACAAAATTTTGGTCACTTACTCTTTCTTATATACCTAACAACTCATGTTAATTTCAAAAAAATCCATCCATAACTTTTTGAGTTATGGCATTGAGAAAAAGGAGGCAGACAAACAAACAAACGGAAGGACATATCTACACCAAAAGTTAATTATCTGTTCCTCCTACAATACTTAACAATCTCTGTAAATTTCGTCAAAATCGGTTCGTAACGTTTTGAATTATCTTGGTGACAGACAGACAGCCAAACAAACAACAAGACAAACACGACGAAAACATAACCTCCTTGGCGGAGGTAATAAAGCATGTGGTGAAAGAAGAGCGTTATCGCTGTGCTGCAGCTAACGGATGACGCTTCCTGTGTAGCGGCGCGGCACGCTTCAGCACCTCAGTGTTGTGTATATCAGTGTGTGCGTTTGTCTGTGTGCTTGTGTTTGTCTTGGTAACAGTGGAGCTATGGGCTCTCCTGCTTAAGGACCTCGTATGTGTGGACGTGTGATATATTATTGTTATCACTATAATTATATCTCTGACACAACGCAGCATTTGTTTATATACTGATAGCATTATACGGGAGGAAGAGCTCCAGATCTCCCGTTAATATGTTAATTAATGAATCTAAGGGCCGTTTTACAAAGTCAGGCTTTTCAACATTTTCCCTCTTGTACTACTGTGCGGTAAAACTAGCAGAAAAGTGCGCTGTTTGCTCGGTTGATTTCAGTCCGAAGTCGAAGAGATATCGGTAATACGCCTAGTGACCCTTGCTGAGGGAACTGCACTGACGGCTAAATTTTTAATAACTTTTTGTGGCGTACATGAAGTTCGGTAGAAAAAGACGCTGCAAAACAGTCGGACGAGAGGATGGTTGAATGCGTTCGAAAGACTAACATGTAAACTGACTTTACAAGGAATTATAATGATCTTTTTTAGCACAGGCATCAGGTCATCAAATATGAGTATCACTTACGGATGAAAAGTTTTGCTAGAGCGGTGGATGCCAGCGTTTTTGCGAAGCAAAAAAAAAATTCACTGCTTTTTGATATTCATATAAAGGAGGACTTGGGGACTTGAGTAAAAAAAGGCATAGAAAACATTTCCGAGAAAACGTGGGAACTATAAATACAGAAAAAGTGCGATTGTCCGAATTCATGTTAAGAATGGTATTAAGTTTTAATTCATTCTAAATTTAGCGAGATGAATAAAACTTCAGCAGCACCGCTCACTAACAGCCAATTGACACTGCTTTCAAAATTTTAGATAGACACACAGCTGTGTTCTCGGGGACGTGCGTAGCAAAACGTTCCAACATTTGTACTGCATACTGGGAGCAAACGAATACCATAGGAACCCACTCAAAAGGAGCTTGCCTCGCAGGGCCACAAACGAAGTTACAAACGAAACTCAGGAAACATTAGGTTTTTTATATCCTCAGCAAGCGTATGTTTTGAACCGTAGTGCGAAGGGGGCATGCTGGTCGACGAAATGAAAATTTCAATATTTACAATAGTTTGCGTTACTCAAGAAAAGTTTTAGTGCAGAAAGGAATTAGTATATGACTTATGTTGGTACTCTTTCAATCATCTCGTATGGTTTTAATGGGAACTAGAGAAGCACTCCGAGAAAGCAAACCCGTGCCCAGCGATGTACTGTCAACGAAAGCGTCAAACAAGTCTTAAATCCACGACTACTTTCTTATTGTTACCAAAACTTCATTAACTATTCCTATTACAATTCTCATTAGTACGTTTACCTTGTATAAAGATCCGTCCATTATATACTCCTTCAGTTATGTTCTGGCCAACGAAATAGCAACCTGCCAGAGAGACAAACAAACACTTTGAGAGATCATCTCCATAATAAGGCAATTTGTTCCTTGTAATATACCTAACAGTTTCGACATATTTTATGAAGATCCGTCCATAACTTTTTGAGTTTGGTTATTGACAAACAAAAAGCAAACATCATGACATACATACGAGCTGATCACAAAAATTTGGTTATTTGCTCTTCGTTATATTCCTAGCAGTTCCTGCAAATTTCATGAGGATTCGTTAGTATTTCTTTGAGATATGCTGCAGAGAAAAAACAGCTAGACAAACAAACAAAAGGCTGAATGGATTTTCTCCCGTAGTTAATCATCTCTTCCTCTTCACATCCTGAACAATCCCTTTAGATTTCAAGAACATCCGTTCATAATTTGTTGAGTTATCGTGTTGGTAGACATACAAATACACAAACAAACAAAGAGACAGACAAATACCGAGAAAATATAACCTACTTAGCAGGCTAGTTATTTACAAAGTCTACAATATTGAGTAAGTTAACCTATCGCCGTTACTGAAGCTAGCCTAACCTACTCCTGAATAGTCTACTCTAACATATTCCAACCCAACCGAAAATATACCTACTCTGAGACAGCCACGTACTGCATCGGTACCAGCGAGCGTATTATTATTATCTCCGCCAAGGAAATTATGTTTTCATCGGGTTTTTCTGTTTATCTGTCTTTCTTTCTTGTCTGCCTCATTTTTTCTCAATGCCATAACTCAAAAAGTTATGGACGGAATTTCATGAAATTTACAAGAGTTGTTAGGTATATCATGAAAAGTAAATGACCAAATTTTTGTTATGATCTGTTGGTTTGTTTATCGTTGTGTTTGATTTTATGCCTGTTAGCGCAATAACTCAAAAAGTTTTCAATGGATCTTTATGAAATTCACTGGAGTTGTTAGTAATGTCAAAATACACATATGAAAGAATTTTGGTGCAGATCAGTTGGTTCCTTTGTATGTGTGACTTATGTTTGTCATAATGTTTGTGAGCAGCATAACTCAAAAAAGTTTTAAATGTATCTTTATGAAATTTACAGGAGTTGTTACTAATGTTAAATGACACAAATGAATAAATTTTGGTGCAGATCGGTTGGTTCGTTTGTGTGTTTGACTTATGTTTGTCATAATGTTTCTTAACAGCATAGCTAAAAATTTTCGAATAGATCTTTATGAAATTTACAGGAGTTGCTAGTAATGCTAAAAGATATAAATGTTTAAATTTTGGTGCAGATCGGTTGGTTCGTTTGTATGTTTGACTTATCTTTGTCATAATGTTTGTTAGCCAATAACTCGAAAAGTTTTCAATGGATATTTACGAAATTTACATGAGTTGTTAGCAATGTGAAAAGACATAAATTATTACATTTTGGTGCAGATCGGGTGAATCGTTTATTGGTTTGACTTCTGTGTGTCATAAGTTTGTTTGCAGCCTAACTCAAAAAGCTATGAACGGATTTTCAAAACAAATAAATGCAGACACAGTTAATACTATTACAAGGCGCAAATGATCAGATTTTGGATTTGATACAGAGAAAATCATGGATCCAGAGCCAATTTGAACTTTTCATTACAGATGCCTTACTTGGCGGAGGTATGCGCTTTCAGAGTGCTCTAGTTAGCTATGTGTTTCGTAAGAAAACACACAATGCATATTCCATTAGAAGCGGATAAGGACGCGGGTGTTCACCACCAGCTGCGCCGCGTGATAGTCGACCCAGCGATATGTTGTATCTAATCAAAAAATGACAGAAATACCGTACGTCACAATACTGCAGAGGTGAGATAGATTAGATACCCATTACCCAGTCTACTGCCTCTGCACTGCGCAGTCCCGCAGCGCTCATTTCACTTCTACAATCCTGGCATCGACAGTGTTGCATTTGTTCTGTGAACTGAAGTGACAGAAATTTAGGTGATGATATATGTAGCTTCCACAGTGTATTGAGTGTCAGATAACTATGGGTCTTCACTGGCATGAAATGAAGGCCAAAATTATTACTTTTGACGAAACACACGAGCTCTTCACTCATCTTCGTAGTGCTGCTCTGAAGATTATCTTTCCTTCGTCGTTGTTCTTATACCACTCAATTTGCACCATGAGCCCAGAACAAACTAGAGCACTCTGAGAGCGCATACCTCTGCCAAGCGAGGCAACGGTAGCAAAAAATTCCAAATGGCTCTGAAACCGAAATTTTTTTGGATAAACTCCAAAATTTAATCATTTGTGTCTTTTGATTGTAATAACAGCTTGTGCAATTTTATTGAAGATCCCTTCATAACTTTTTGAGTCACACTGCTAACAAACGTTATGAAAAACATGAGTCAAACATGCAAACAAACAAACAAACCGATCTGCACCAAAATTTAATCATTTGTGTCTTTTAACATTACTAACAACCCCTCTCAATTTCATAATGATCCATTCATTATTTTTTGAGCTACTGTGCTAACAAGTAGAAACTTAAAAGCAGTGACAAACGAACGAACGAACGGATTATTACCAAAATTCGGTCATTTACTCTTTGTTATGTACCTAATAACTCTTGCTAATTTCATAAAAATCCAGTCATAACTTTTTGAGTTATGGCTTTGAGAAAAATGAGGCAGACAAACAAACGGATGAACATATCTTCACCAAAAGTTAATCATCTGTTTCTCCTAACCTACCTAACAATCCCTGTAAATTTCGTCCAAATCGGTTCATAACTTTTTGAATTATCTTGGTGACAGACAAACTCAGACAGACAAACACAACGAAAACATAACCTCTTCGGCGGAGGTAATAAAGATTTGCTGTGGGAAGGAAGTAAACTGCAGTGCCTATGCATGCTGCCGTTAAGAAGTACATCAGGCGTCTTCAATGCATATATTTCAAATTCAACAAATCAAATACCCTTTTGCCTTTGGGCACATGAATTTTTCTACCTACTAGTGACAGGGAAACGGAGAGACCGACCAACCGACACTGCAAGTACCCAACAAATAGTGCATTATTTTGCAGTGGGATACAGCTAAGAAAAATAATTATGTGAGTATAATGACAACGAGTAAGTATAATTTTGGCTGAGTTTTGTGATGATCTTAATTCACCTATATTTCAACTGACGTTATGCTGATGTCATCCTGCTCTCTAGGTCAGGACTTGATAAAATCTCCGTACGACATTCGTTTAATTTAGTAAACTAATAGGATTGCCGCACTCAGTCGTAATTTGGGCAATGCTCTGTGGATCTGCCGCAGCCAGGATACGGATAAACTGGCTAAGGTATGGTTTGCTGCCTTATGAGGCAGATAAATTGATGAACAAAAAACATATTTGTCTCACAGTAGGCACAATGAATATGTATCGATATGGAAAAATTTGCAGTATTGTATTAGAGATAATACAAATTAGATTACTTTGCATTTATTCCATACGAATTACTTTACAAATGATTCTTCTTATAGCTTTGAGCACTGCCTAGAGAAGGTTCAAAAAAGAAGAAACCGAAACATAAAGTACCTACGCCCTTCAACAATCTAATTTGTCCCATGAGAGACCTAGTGGTGGTGTCATTGCAAAGAGATTTGAGGGAGATATGCGTCAAGCATGTACATAATTAAGAAGTTTACAGGATTCAGGTCAGGGCATGATGGGGGCCATAAATCACTGTCGATGAAACAAGGGAAGTAGGCTCTTTGTCAGATTTCGATTGTGTATGATGCGTGCGAAAGAGCCCCTTCTTGTTAAAATGTCCATTTGCTCTTTTTAAAGTACTAATCGTTTTAAACTAGCGTGGAAGCTATTGCTAGTTCTAAAGGTAGCTGAAATTTTAAGCAACAGAGTCGCTGCCCTGGAAATCAACAGAAAGATAAGCACACACTGGTCTGTATATTATGTTGTAGTAGCCTTAAAAACTTTCGTTGCAAAATGCTTATTGTTCATAAGGCTGTTAAGATGCTATTCATACCAGCTATTAAAAAAACGCAAGGAACGTAAAAGTCACAGTCACAATATTTATTATTGGATTTCCTTTCCTCATAACTGTCAGTGATTTGATCTTCAGCTTGAATACAAGGAAAATATGAACCAATCGCAAATTTTATTCTCATATTTAAGTGGTACTTCTGCATGTTGTGCTACAGAGGGATGGAGATCTAATAGGTACAACCTTGTGGCACCTTGTAGCACCTTGTGGCACCTAATAGGTACAACCTTGTGGCACCTATTTAACTTGCATCGCTCAAGGTTGCAGGGCAGGCGCGTTGTGTCGAGGCCACACTGGTCATACGCACGCACAGCTTGATGAGATGATATACAGCTCGCACGTCAATCGTGCTATCGTATCGACATATGTTACCGACTTTCAATATATATATATAGAGAGAGAGAGTATATCCATATATCAAGGCGACAAGCGAGTAGTATATACATCATATCAGGTAGTGCGTGCGTTTGCGCATTGTGACCCCAGGATATGACACACACAGCACAGATGTAATAGTGCACAGGTGTCGCCACACATTATGCATACATGGCGATGCTCTGCACACCAACAGTGTGCAGGCTGAAGTTGTCTCAGTGGTGCGTTCAAGTGTCCTGCTAGTGACCGCCTCATGATGTTTACTAGCGCCGGGTGACCGGAAATTGCACCCTTTGCTAACCATACATGCTAGAATATCTTCCAATGTTTCCTCTTTAAGGAAAAACTAGGGACATTCCGGTGTTCGGAACACGTTGGAAAGAGCCGAAATGGACCTTAATGTTACTGAACTTAGTACGTCAACAATGATTTCTAATTCTGTTCCTCGCAGTGAAATTTAGCTCAACGTTCTTGTTCTAACTAAATGTGCTAGTTTAACTCAATGGTCTCTCGACGAGTAGTCTTTGGCTGGACCCATTAAGGGCAACGTGTTTCCTTGCCTCTTTTCCTTTCTCCGATTTTCTCCTCCAACTGCCCAGGTCCTCTCCGGAGCCTCCAAAACCCACCCAAACTAGCAACAAATTAGGCCTTAATTCGAGTCATGGCTCAATCTCAGAGCAGAATAATACATCAAACGTTCTAAGGCATAAGTATATTAAAGATTTCATGCTTAACAGTGAAAACAGAAAGTGAAGTGGGCATGATCTTTCAAAGTTTTGTCTGTATTGTAAGTAGTCCATAATTAAAACGATAATATTTCATTTCTAAAGCGAAACACGTTTCACATTACTAACCATTGAGGTTAATGCCGGTCGTTATTAGAGCAGTTCATGTCTGCATCTGTGACTAAAATGATATTTTGAACAATGTTAAAAGTGAAATTTAGTCGTGTCCCCAGAAAAGTATGATGCAACGTCTTTAGCAAGTAATTGAACAAGTAATTATGATGGAAGACACAACTTTAAACCGCTGGCGTGACAGCTAGAGGTTAAAATACAATGCCAAATTAGAGTATTGGAAAATTGAAGAACATAATATCTGAGCACCAAAGTGCATAGGGTGTTGGGAAAATCTTGATGCGCCTTACAGCGTTGAGTAATATCTCCTTGGATTGTGGTTACTAAGTGGAAGGAATGCTTCCAATCAACTCCTAATTGCACTTTATTGACTATAGGTAGGTACGTAATCCATCCATAAACTAAGTAATTCACGGTACACAGCAAACTAGCCCATATAGTCTAATGCGCCAAACGGATGAATTGAGAATTAATTCAAATTTCCTTGGCGGTGCAAGAATATAGCCTACTGTAGAAACACTAAAAAATGAGAACGTAATTTATCGTATTTTTTGATAACCAAAATTACCTATTTGCGTATTGTGGCCTCCATTAGCATCAATATTGAGCACAATTCTCTTAAAATATAAAAAAGCGCAAGTTAATAGCTTACCAAACAGTCCTAAGAGAGAACTGTCGACACCGTGCTACGTTATGAGCTTTCTACCTGGACATTTCCTCAACCATGCTCGGCGGCAAATAATCCCAAAGGTTTAAGTCTGGTGAGCTATAAGTCCACACATCTTTCAGCACATAGAGAGTGAAATATTTCTTCAAGTCCTACACACTTTTTAACCTTTGAGTAGGTCAAGGTCCTGGGCGAACATAACTTTCTAACAGGATAAACCTAAGAGCGCGTCCTGATCCAGTTCATCAAAAGTTCATTCTAAATTCTCAGATACACGACAGAGCTGATTTTCTGCTAAGCCCTGATCAATTGTGAAGGCATCACTCACACGTCGCTTGTGACGGCTGAGAACGCAATGTTACCTCACCCTAGAAGGCATTCAGACGAGGTCCAGGTGATGCTATTCACGCCACCCATCTTCTACAGATAAACAGAACTTGTACTTTACTTTCAAGCAAGGATATCAGGGGAGTTCCTAGCGATCACTCTAGAATTTCCACTCTGTTCACAATGAACATCTTTGCGTGTACAAGACCTCTGCTATCAACCCGATTCTGTGTATGGTGCAACAGCATTGGGCCCCTATCTGCCTGAGCTGCTTTTGAATGTGCTGTGAGCATTCAGGTGCTTTCTATATGCAACGAAAGACATCTGCGCAGCACCATCATCACTACCTGTCCTAGAAACAGTCATTTAGCTAACATCCACATGTTTTAGAAGGATCTCCGAAGGACTTTGATGGATCGGTCTCGTTTAACCGTTTCAGCATATCAAAAAACATTTGGAACGCTGACGTTCATTGCACTCTGGATAGCTCCTGTGTATATTAACCAAGTCATTGAGTGAAAGAAAAAAGACATTTAGCATATCCAGTAATTGTAGGTCCAAAGATCCAACTAGCACTGACTTCCACGCCTTACGTTCAAAATCCATTTTGTAAGTAAATTATACAGAGCTCTCTTACAGGCAGTTTGAATAGTATTAGGATAGTGAGTTACCTGAATAAAAAGTTTGTACTCTTAAATATAGGAACTAGTTAGATTAGACAATTGCAATTAATCCTAATGTATATTTTCCCGGCTGTATATGAATATCTTTTACGGCTTTAATGCTTAATGGGAAAGCAGAAGTGGCGTTAAGTATACTAAACTAGAGTAGGGCTTTGACAGCACAAATCTCCGCCAATCCAGCCTATACAAAAAACTGAATGGTAGACAGACAAGCGCACAAACAGACTAATTCATCATCACTGAAATTTCATCATATATATCTTGTCATATAGCAAGTACTTCCTATGAATTTCATGAAGATCAATCTGTAACCTTCTGATTGATGTTGCAAACAGATAGACGAACAAACAAACACACAAACCCCGGTAATTACCCGGTTGTATTCTTCTCTCCCTGCCCTGAAGGTTTTTGGGAGAGAGACTCGTGCTGCGTGCGGAGCGCACTCTTTGACTTTGGAGGCTGTCATATGTCGAACTAATCAGTTCTGTCGGTGCTTCGTGCCCTGGTCGGCTAAGATTTAGAATTTGTAGCCGGCATCGGCTTTTGGTCCTATTGGCCTGCAGGCGTTTAAGTCAGCTGTTAATGGTTTTTTGCTGGATTTCCTTTAGCAGCATCTTGGGCTTCCCGGTGTTGCAAGATATTTCATTTGGGTTGTATTACCTGTCCGTGGGAGCTCAAGAGTGAAGTTTTAATAATAATAATAATCATAGAGAGTCTACCAACATCTAGACTCAAAGGAGCTCCTACCCGACGAACCGAAATGATGCCGAAGGAACACCAGGGGAACGAAGTACCATTTGCTCGTCGACAAGCTCCTCACGAAAGATGCCAAAAGCAAAAAGAAAAATCTAAGCATGGCTTGGGTTGATTACAAAATAGCCTTCGACATGGTCCCTCACTCCTGGATCCTGGAAGGCCTGGAAATTTACGGCATTGCCGGCAACATCCGCAATCTGATCGCGACGACCATGCCCAATTGGAAGACCCAGCTCACCAGCGCCAATAAGCACCTCGGCGAGGTGAGCATCAAGCGGGGCATCTTCCAGGGCGACTCCCTATCTCCACTGCTCTTTGTCCCGACCATGATCCCTCTCTCCAAAACCCTAAACAAGGCCGGCCAGGGCTTCAACTACAGTCGTACCATGAAGCTCAACCATCTGCTTTACATGGACGATCTGAACCTCTACGCCAAATCAAAGAACCAAGTAGAGCAGCTCCTTAATATAGTCCACCAGTACTCCCAAGACATCGAGATGCAGTTCGGTATTAGCAAATGCGGAGTCCTTAACATCGCAAGGGGAGAAGTTACTGCGTCCGAGA
>LQNS02278096.1:26486302-26503232 GCA_001587735.2 Parhyale hawaiensis | reverse complement strand
TGATGCCTTTAAGAAGCGGTTTAAGGATTATGTTATGCAATTGTATTAGTCTAATTACCCAAAAAAGTTCTACAACGTACTTTACTGTACGTATATTGTACTCAAAAAGTTTTTCATTATTGCAATGTTTATCTGTGTGTAATAAAGCTATCAAACTTAAAACCTTCTGCAGGAGTCACACTCTCCTTACGACCAAAGCGTCAGAGGCCGCCTTAATCCATTATCTTTCCTGTCCCGACTACCTTACCGCCTCCGAAATCCGCGGCGCTGCAGCAATAAATCATACTTTAACGATCATCGCCTTCGCTTTGCTTATTCTGATATAATGGCAATAGCTTATTGAGGGCCGAAGCATAATTCCCGGGTGCTCTCTGGGAATGGGCCTTTTGGTCCGTCTACTGTCAGCTACTTGATTTAGTCTCTCTTTAGGCCGCATAGAGTAAGGTAGCGTGCTCTATGGCTTGAAACAAGCGGTTGAATCAAACAAACCCTAGATTATCGCACCCTATTCAAGCGTCCCACTAAGAGGACCTCACAATAATTAAAGTCATTTGTTTTGTGCCGTTGATGCTATAACGGCACCTATCAGATATGCTGCTTCCCAACTACATTTACCGGATATCCTTAATAAACATATATGTTGAACAGCACGGCAGCTGAGGCACAGCTGCCTAGCAGTCTTTTTCTTCTCCTTATTCTTTCCTTCGGTGAGCAAGGCGGCAATTCTGTTAGTCCTTTCCTTCTTTTTCTCTTATGATTCATTCTTCATCACTATTAACTTTTTTATCATTTTCAGTTATTTAGTGATACAAGTATGTATGATTTCTACTAGGCATTCCCCTATTTTCAAATCCAACCATACACTCTTCGAGTAAAAATTCATAATTTGAAGGAGGAGGTGCCAGGCGATTCATAAAAAAATATTTCTAGTTAATAGCCGGTCTGAACAATACCTTCTAAAGCAGTGGCTTTCAACCCTATGCCTGGCACTCCCAGAGAACATTTATTACGTTTTTGCATTCCCTACAAAACTAATGACTCATATGATGACATAGTATGAAATTTGTCCTAACTTTGTGATGCAGCAAATGAGTTTAAAATAATTTTTGAATGCTTTTGAAACAATCGCACCCCTAAGGGGTCATCTCGCATCCCCCAAGGATGATGAGACTACACAAGGTTAACCCACGAGGCGGGACCAAGCTGCGGTGCACCATGGGTAATGAGGTCTGTGAGGTCACAAAATTGAAGTACGGTAATACGCAGCTATTTTACATTGTTACTCCGTCATTTCATTTGGGCCTCCAGAGTGTCGTACGTGTCCTACAATCTTTATAGTAGCACAAAAATATGTATCAAAGCATCTACGAACTTATTTAGCTTTCTGAAGGATAAAATTTTGAAAGAACGTTGGTTAAAAGGCTGTTAAAAGAGCACATGAATTGAACCCGGCAAATGCCCGCATGTGTCAGAAGCACTTCTGGAGTCAAATTGATCGTCTATAAAACGCAATCAATCAAGTGAGTTTTACCGAGAGTAATATGGCATTCTGAACATAGAATCATGTGACTGAAAACCTTCATTTTTTCGATTTATTCTTGTCTTCTACCGTTGACCTGCTATCCTTTATAATTTCAAACTGCTGCAACAAAAATGGGCTCCGGTGCGTATGATTAAACGCCAGGATAGAAGATCGTTTTCTCGACGATATACGTATATGCATCAGTGAAACAAATTACTTTCCTTCCGCAGAAGCCATGCAATTGCTCGGTAAGATTAGAAAAAATATCAACTACTTGTACGCTGCGAGCGTTACAGCAGTATAAGTAAGTGTCGCGTCCGACCAAGGCTCCCTAGAACACACTCTGTCTAGGGGGCCTTGGTCCGACTCGCGTTAACTAACTTGAAAAAAAAATTACCTTACCGTATTTCCCACTCCTAAACTGTCTTTCGTAACGATATTGTTGAAACTGGCGAATGTTAAATCCATAGTTTTTTTCAATGATGAGGTAGTTTTCACAATTAGGAGCGGAGGATTTGTTAACGACGCGTACGCGTCGGCACAGCTTAGGGCCACATTTTACAGTCGCTCTCTGCAATAGTTAGGATAAAATTTTATCCTTCAGAAAGCTAAAAAAAAGTTGGTAAATGCTTTGATGCGTATTTTTGTGCTACTGTACAGCTTGTGGGACACGTAGGAGTACGGTAGGACACTGTGGAGGCCCAAACGAAATGATGGAAAAACAATGTAAAATAGCTGCGTATTACCGTACTTGAATTTTGTGACGTCACACGCCTCATTACCCATTGTGCACCCGCCTCACTCCGTGGGTTAACCTTGTGTAGTCTCATCATCCATGCGCATCCTCGATTGAAAACTGCCAGCTGCAAAGGTGGCACAGTACGTATGGGAGTACGTCTTTTGGGCAGACTCCCAACCTTTTCTATGTGATTACTCTAAAATGCAATTTCTCAATTATCAGTTACCCCAGTGAACATATACCCGGCAATATCGGATGAGTTTTTTTCTTTCACAGGTCATTATTTACAGCCCGCTATGGTCAGACTACCTCTTCTAACAAAGAGCACCCCACTTCTTATCCCAAAAATGTGGGCCCATTACCTCACTGGGGTATTTTGTTCCGGGATTTGGTTTATTCGGTGTATGATTTGCACCACTCGAAGAATAAGCATGTTAAGTTGGTATCCTAACGCGCAGAATAACAGCGATATTGACTGGATTTCAGCTGACAACCCAAAAAAGCGCCATCAATCCCAAATAATTCGGTTCCATAGGGCTTGGTTTCTTGATGATGTACGTATTATTATTGAAGATTTGCTAAGGATATGAGACTATTAACGGACAGTCCAGACAAACAATGATTATTGATGTTCAGTAACAAATAGTAGGCTATCCAGCATGAGGTGATACTCATACAACGAAAGATTCTTTACCGGCATAGATTTGACATGCTTAGTTTTCTCCATTTAAAAAATTAGAAAAACACGAAGAATACTGAGAGATTTCAAGGTAGGTAGAAAGCAGAAAAGAACGGATGTCATGCGAACAGATGTTTCAACCGATTTTAGACTTCGGTAAAATAGACGTCTATGGACATGTTAGCTGTTAGAACATATTAACAATTTTATCAAAGTTATGTGCGCTGTTCTTTTGTAATAAATTCTCTCTCGAGAACGACATAAGAAGTACAGAGTACTAATTCAGACGAGGGTATCTGTTACATAATACTGCTGGCAAATGATTTGCCAATATCAGAGCGGCGAAACTCTTCAGTTCCAGTACAGTGTTGTATTATTCAGCATATAAAAACGTCAGGCAAGAAGCTACATTGTGGTGAATAAAAAAAGTAGAGTACTTATTCATAGATTTATTTGAAAAATTACTGACTGAATGTCGAGCTTTTTGCGGTCCGTTCCACATACATAGTCGCCTGCCTCCGCTGACGTCACAGAAGACCCCTAACACTGCTCCGCTCCATCCCCACCCCCTCACCAATTTTGTATACTTTTGTCTGGTTGCCTCGCTTGTGTTCTTATACCTTGAGTTTACTTATTATTGTTGAACATTTACTTATTACTGTGGGAGGTTAATACTTATTACTAACGATGGTTTACCCATTGCAATTGAGGCTTGACATATTATTACCGAGGTTTACTTACTACAATCTACTGTTTACTCGTGCCTATTGAGGAATTCTCATGACGGGCCAGCCCATTCGACTAGGAAACCGCACAAGAGCGGAATTTTCTAGCATGAGAGAATAATCAGTCACAGTTTTCAATTTGCTCATGCAAGACTCCCATTTACGACGACGAGAAGTACATATATGTAGAGCTCTGTGAACGGCGATAATTGCAGTTTTCTCCCCACCAATGTGCTGAGGCACACCCTATAGTGAATTTTGCTGGCGCGTTCTACAGCATAGCTTATATATACTATATGCATTTTTTACGTTTGCAGTTATTGGAATGCAGCGACTCTACGAAGTTGGGACTCAGTCTACCAGTGTACAAAGTCATCATGTTCCTGCCCTTCCTGGCAGTGTGCAGTGCCACCGAACTCAAGGTATGCTGTTATGTTGCACACTGCATAGATTAGATTGCGATAGATATACCGAACAATGGACGTACCAAGAGGCCCATACACTCAGCGGCAGAGTCGAAGCTTGTTTTTCGATCCTCTCGGAGTCGCTGTCAAGTAACACGGCAAGCTAACGAAACTCTTCACCGCAAGTTGATATAAAAACAGAAAAGAAATCGTGCGTGATGAATGAATGAAATACTAAAGTCAATGGATCGGTTGATTCTGCAAATATTACGAGTTTCATTAGGTTAGTGGTATTACTGACGATTTACGGTATCTTACAAGGGTACAAGATACAGCACAGAACGTCATCGACGTACGCTCATGGGTAGTAACGTTTTCATCCTATGACCCACTGAATTTGGAACATTATCACCGTTACTACCCCCGTGATAAATTCTGAAGCAATGCAGCAAACCACCGCATGTTTGATCAGTGGTGCCATTAATCGAATTAATAAAAGCCCGACTGGCTAATTCATCTAGGTGAAGATAAGATATATTTTCCCGAGCTATTTCTGACCTCGAGAGGCACCAAAAGCCCATTCATCGGGGGGAGGGAGAGAAGGTGTCCACACCAGAGTTTTATATTTGAGGCAAAGATGAGGCCTCGCTGCTGCGTTCAATGTGTGAGACAATGGATTATTAGTTTTATTTTATCACCGAATAGACGCTGTTAAGTTAGACTTAGTTTTAACTTTTTAGTTACGATATCGGTTTGTTGTATTCACAACGTAAGCATCTATGTGCTGGCAATAGCAACCACCCGAAGAGACATGTTCGATGTTGAGCAAAGTGAAAAATCCATGCACGGAATTGTTCCACCAATGCGCCCCAGTGGCTCAGAGCTCAAAGTTGCTGACTCGCTTATTATAGGGAGGTCGGACGTTCGAGCCCATGATAGAAAAAGTGTTGATGCTCGGGGTTGCATAGCGTCAGCAATTCTTTCACTCGCAGTAGTTGAAGAGACTCTGGCCTTAGAAACAGAGGGAGACACGAAGTTCTTGATCGGGTTTTCCGTCTATGACGTCATAGACTCTGCAATCTATGATTGGCTGCAGCCGTACACTCGTTTGTAGCCTAGTGAGCTCATAATTGCAGCAAGAACTAGGGCATCAGGAATGCCTGTTTGGGGTGTGCAGTCAAGCCACTTAATTTTCCACTAAAGTTCTGTTACATTTGGTGGAAATCCCGCTGCGAATTTTACTTATACTGAAAACTGTCCTGTGTTATTGGTAATAGGATACATGTCCGTACTATTGAAAACTGTTTTGTGTTGCAGGTCATAGGATACATTGTCCATACTACTGAAAACTGTTTTGTGTTGCAGGTCATAGGATACATGTCCATAACATCGTGTTTCCTGTTCATAGGCACAGTGAGCATCATCATGTACTACTGCACCAGGTTAGCACAAAATAAGTCGCAAATAGTTTTAATCGCGTGATAGAACGGCTCTCGCAGTAACTTTACATTTGCCCAATATGAATTGACATCCAAGTTTTAGACTCTGTTTCGGCCGGTCGACGAAAAGGTATCACCTAACTCGAACGAATATGATGTTAAAATGTCAATTTAACTGGAATGTCCCGAAAAGGCATTACATGTATATATGGTGATAAGTTTTAAAAGTTATTCGTACTATTTAAGTTTAATGAGTTTCATGGAGGATAGGAAGCTAATAAAAATCACCATAAAGAACAACTTCGCTTCAATTGTTGGGATCTTCCAAGTGCCCAACTTAATGGTTGACGATATGCTGCAAGCGAATATCTGTGTTAGAGACACACAACCCCAGATATAATGTCAATTAAGTATGCGTGCACCAGAAAAAAACTACACTAAGTAACTTGAAGACCATACAATGACTGCACTCTAAGTTTATTTCTGCTGTTGCTTTGTCTATTGACGTCTTAATCCCGGTGCCCAAGTAACGACTTTCGTTAATTGCCGCTAGCAGCCTAGAGTCAGCTCAACTAATCCGACTGCCTAGTAGTGGCCGTGACTTCTGCATGACGTCTATAAACGTCGTGGGGTAATTCTTAATAAAATGTCCATTTTTGCCAACTTTAACTGCTCATAATTAGGAGCAATAGTTCGAAGTTCACCATTGCCACTTTCTTTGGTGTAAAACTTGCAGCAGCGGCTAAAGTTTTGAACAAATTTTTATGCAGTTGAATTTTGCGCAAGCTGAAGCCGTGCCGCGGCTACATACACGGATTAGTTGAGTTGCCTCTAGGCTGCTAGCGGCAACGAAAGTTGCTCCGTGGGCCTTGCCTGTAGACTTGGCTAGCGCATCGTTAATACTCTATACGATTGAAGGGCTATGACCTCTGCGAAGACACTTAAATACAGTTGCTGCTACCGGAAAAAAATTAAAATAAACGTGTTTGGGAGCGCCAGACTAACTCTAAAAGCCGGGTTACACGGCTATTAACTTAGCGCGTTCCTTCAACTTGGCGTTCGAATGCGTTGTTGTGTACATTTATACAATAGAAGACACTGCAGTTTTCACCATTCTGATTCATTCGAAATTTGAAGAGGTCTACTATGCTTTCCTATTGTTAGCTCGGCCAGCCGGCTTCTGGACTAACAATTGATAAATTTTTGGTAGACACACATGCAGTAGTTCTTCCAAGGACACAGCGAAACATGAGGACGCTTCGTTGAGAAGACACGACCATTTCACTGTCACGGGTTCCTGCCTCAACTCGTTCTCTAGCAGGCTATGTTAAATCGCTAAAGAGGAGTTTTCCCCTTAGGAATACATTAGGACAAAGAACCTTGCAGCAAAATAGCACGACCTGGTATGCTAAAACAAGAACAATTCCTGAGACCAACTCACTGTTGCAGAGACATACAGCAGTACCCTGTCTCGGACCTGCCCGCGTTCGGAGGCCTGAAAACTTTTCCCTTGTTCTTCGGCACCGTCGTATTCGCCATCGAAGGAATTGGATGCGTAAGTAGTGTTGTAGAGAGCAATATCAGGTCTTTCTGTTCTAAGCCACTGCCAAAGAAATTTTAGATAAAATTTCATTAATGAGTCACGAGTAACTTGGTCGGAGATTCATTACTGTTGAAATGGCCATAGTGATACAAACTTGAAGGTAAACTCATTCACCTACAGCGGCTAGTATTTATACATCATTTCTACAGAGCGAATGGTGTACAGGATTAAACGATGAGTAGCAGTTACAGGACACCTTCCTTCCAATAGTATTTACTGCAGGCCTAATTAATGATTACCATCCACTCTGACGACACCATTGCAGATGCTGCCCATAGAGAACAGGATGGCAGACCCAACAAACTTCAGCGGTCCGTTTGGTGTCCTCAACACGTGTATGGTGATCGTGGTGTGTCTCTACACGGGCGTGGGTTTCTTTGGAGTGGTGCGCTATGGAGAGGACGTTCAAGGAGCCATTACTCTCAATCTGCCTACTGATGAAGTGTAAGTATGTACAGTACAGCTTGTCCCTGAGGCACTGGCAGCAGAGTGAAATGCTGTTTAAAAAAGGGCTCTGTCACCGAACTTACATCGGCGACGATCTGAAAACGGCCTTTTCTACTGTCGTGAACAGAACACATTTTACGGTTTTCTACCTCGTAATAGTTCCTCATGCATCGTTTAACCATGTCCTAACCTATAATATACTACAATTAATTGTAATATAATAATATACTAATACATATGCCTAACCCCCTTCGCCAAAACCGTCGTCAATGTAAGTCATACGCTCCGTCTACATAGCTCGGAACTGCGGGCGTATTTAAACACGGTAGATGCAGCTTATCCTTATAGAAGGTGTAGTGCATCCCTATCGGAGAGTGTGGTGCTTAGCCCTATTCCTATCGGAAGGTGTAGTGCATCTCTATCGGCGTTCACAGGCAATTATCCGATGAATAAAGACAGCTGCATCGGATAATTTCCAATATTTGCCTATAACTTCGTTATTGGAGTGGCTACTAAGCTGTGCTGTCTCTGTTGCCTTCAGTATCAATTCATAACTTACGTTTGATACAGACAAGACCTCGCACATCAGCACGATATCATGAGTTATAAGCTCATGAAACTTGTAAGTATTTGTGTATTACAATATTACAATGTATTTACAATACATTAAGTTCGAATGTGTCAGTCTCTTCATTCGCATTTGCTTTTTAAGCCGTTCGGCTTTCATAAATACTCTCTTCTTAGTTCAGTTGAATACAATATGGGCAAATATTAAAGAATACTTGGAGGATTGACTAGCGGTAAATGCGGACTCAAATATCTCATATTAATTAACTAATCGCGAACAGACTTTATCCCGAAACATGGGCGTGATTATTGTATAAATACAGTATATGACAAAATTAATTTTAACCCTGTTATCAGGCACGGAATTTGCATAAATTTGAAACGTTGTATGTGAATTTTTCTGAGCACATAAAATGTGATTAGTTTAACTTTTTCGATCGCGAACGAACTTTTTTCAATAATTATATTCCTTAAATTTTAGTTACAGCCATGAACCTACATTATATTGAAGAACTTATTGATTTAAACGCGATTAATAGGGAAGACATATTTAAAATTATGTAACTGAAACTGTGTGGATAAAATCGAGGCAGTTAAATCGATGCTGCATAGGGGTGCACTGAACGAGGGGGAGAGAGAGGCGTATGGGCAGTGGCTCCTGTCAACCAATTATAGAGATGTCATTTAGAGGGAAAAATTGTAATCTTGGTAGATTTTGTTGAAAGCAAAGGCAGTGTTCATTTTGCTCTACATCTGCGGGATCATACCAGAAATATATGTCTTTTTAGCATTATTTCTCATTATTAAGTCTCATTCGTACGTGATTCTTTAGACTCTTTGAGCATACACTAAAAAAGTAGTTGGTCCTTGCATTGCCAGAACTCAGATAGAGTAGAATTTTTCATCTACACCCTAAGAATTGGAGAAGTTTTCAAAGGTTCAGTGAGAGCAAAATTTGGAGTCCAATTTAAAATCTGTACCATATACAGTGGCACCGAACGGCAAAGGTTTGTTGAAAGCAAGATTCAAATCTATGTATACCCTACAGAGTTGCGCAGATCGGTAAAGGTTTGGTGAGTGCTGCGGTCTTCCTGACGTACCCAATTCAGCTGTACGTGGTGGCCCAGCTCTTCACTGCACTCTGGGCCAAAGAGAGCGACTCCAAAAAAAGAGTTCTCATCAAAAACTACATTATCCGGGCAGTTGCGGTTGTATTCACACGTGAGTATCGTGCATACGCAGAGCCATATCCTTTATTTACAATCATGCTCACTTAGTTATCGAGTATCTCATAAAATTCAACACGTTATTCTACAGCAAGCAATAGCAGATCAATGAGACAAATGGGACATTGCGCTTCGGAATCTGTGCTCTTGCTCAAACTTATTTTTCTATGCTGAAAAATAACGTTGGTTTGCTGGGTGCAGCCTTCTGCGGCACTTTCTGTTTCTTGCGGTCCCAGGCCGCCAGACGCTTTTTGGCAGATTTGTCGCCAGAAATCTTTCGACTGTCTTCAGGCCAAATGGAAATGTAACAAGATTTCATCGCCGTCATTTTTCTCGATCGGTTGTATTAGTGATATCTAGAAAGATTAACTTGAGCGGTGGCAACCTCCATGGCTTCCTCCTTAGATCACAAAAGTTATACTATGCAATCTCTACTAGTTATATCTTTACCATATATAATAGCTATAGAAGACAGGGCAAATGTACCACAGATGTGGCTTATCGCAGCATGTATTGTCTGCAGTACTGAATGTATGCATATATTTTTACACAGGTGCTCGGTGTAAAAGCTACACAAACAAAGCAGGTGTTCAGTATATGTAATTACTAATTCATACTATCACCCAGGGGCTTTCCCCACCTCATATTCCTAAATAATTTTCTTCCATTTTCTTTGCAATGGCACGTAATGTTCTCTATAATTCTTGCTGATGTTCAGACGGTCAGAGTACAGTGTTGCTAATATGCTTCCCCTAACAGCTAACCCTACGATTAGCATTTGATTATCCAACAGTTAGCACTAAATGGCACTGCAGTTAACCCTTACCCACCCTAAAATAAGGCGGTAACCGCCCCTTGACTAATCTGTAATTGGTGAGTAAGCAGTTAACCTCTAACCACCAAGCAGTTCACCCTTAACTTTCTAACAGCTAACTCTTAACCGCCTAACTATAAGCGTTTAACTGCACGTTAGTTAACTCGTAACCACCCAACAGTTATCCCTTTAGCGCCCTACAGTTACCTTGTAACCTTCTTAACAAACCAGTTCGATTTTACATTACGCTTTTCTTACTGAAACTGAAGTTCGACGGGAAAATTCAACCCTAACCTGCCAGTGTCAATGTTTCTCTACGTTTCATATAATATTTTCCCTACGAGCACCTGAGTTTGGTCTGCCGGTTCAAAGTTAGCGCCTTGCTACTGCAGCAGCGGAAGCACTACAGACGGCAAGTTCTTCTGCTGGATAGAGGAGACCATTGCTGTCCGTCACTACAATTCACATCTATTTTATTTCAAATAGCAAACAAAAACAAGCGAAATATTTGGACTCATTTATACAGCATAAGCAAATTCTGCCGATATTTAGAAAGACAAAAGAAAAAACACTGCACGTATTGTAGGAAGTAGAATGTGATGTTGGTAGCTACAGCAGTTGACAGTAGGTATAGATAGGATTGAGGACCCGTGACAGCGCAGGGTGCTGTGCGAACCTGGACTTCAGGGTGCTGTGCGAGCTAAGGCCTCATTGTGCTGTGCGAGCTAAGACCTCAGGGTCCAAGGAAAGAAATAGGAAGGTAACCCCGGCTCAAACTAGTCATTCTCAGCTCAAAATGTTGCATTAAATATGCCCTACTGCAATAGTTGAGTTGCAGGTCCACTATTTTCCATGTTAAGTGGGCTCCAAAATTTTTCAGTCATCTATACTACAGCTAAGTAAATTTTTGCCCGGGCTTATGAAATCCGAAACTTTTATTTCTGCACTAAAATGATTTCTCAGAATCTAAATGTAGCCCGTCTGTACTGCTGCAGTTTTGCTAGGACATTTGATAGCTCCGGCTATCGCAGCCCAACATATCGATATACGGTACAGCTGCTGATGTTCTGAGCAAGGCGATGTGACACACTTTTTTAGCTCAGGAGAATTGAACTTCGGGCTATTATTATCCAAGTTTGTTTGAAATGTTATCGGGATTACTGAACCCCTGTTACCTAATTGCACTTTGAATGTTTGCCTACGATATCCTTACTTGTTAAACGAAAATGTTGAACTGGCCTTTAGATTCTAGGAAACAAAATAACAATTTTCAGTCAGGTGAATTTTATTTGCATGATTAAATAAATTTGGTTATAATAACGAGAGAATTTTCTGCGATCTGAGCTTCATCAATTTATCACTACTCAAAACTTCAGTACGTGCAAGCACAGATCAAAGTGTAGTGAACCTAGAAAAGATTATCACTTTGTGACTGAAATCGTTTGGACGCACGCTCAAGGAGAAGACGTGACAAAATAGTTTCAAATTTATCTAAATACAACAGTGCCTACAAAGCAATCCCGGAATTTGTAAGGTCGAGGTACTCAGGACATTTCATCAACTAGCAAAAGTAAAATGTCGGCTATCCCGGCCGAGTCACGTACACGTTTGCGGTTTGGAGCAACCTTGAGGCCAATCAACACCGGCAAATTTTTCTTCAGAATTTAGTCGGCTATGAATCTACAACATCCGTGACTGGATTTCGCAACAAGACTTTTGCCAATGTAACGTAAAAGGTAACACTTTCCTCTGTGTACTCAGCTAACAAACACGATAAGCCCACTGCTCGTAGGAAAAAGTATATGATCCTGAGTCCTACGGCTTCTTCCATGAAAGTTTTGCGACCAAGAGCATATATCATATACGTATAATCTCTTTTTACTTTAGCCAATGTATGGCATTAGCACTTTCAAGCATCGACACGACACCTTTACCTCCTTTCTTCCCAGAATCCACGATATTAGCACTTCCAAACATGGCATATTTACTTCCTTTTCTTCCCAGTATGCACGGCGTTAACGCTTCCAAACATGGCATCTTTACTTCCTTTTCTTCCCAGAATCACGATATTAGCACTTCCAAACATGGCATATTTACTTCCTTTTCTTCCCAGTTTGCACGGCGTTAGCGCTTCCAAACATGGCATCTTTACTTCCTTTTCTTCCCAGAATCATGATATTAGCACTTCCAAACATGGCATCTTTACTTCCTTTTCTTCCCAGAATCATGATATCAGCACTTCCAAACATGGCATCTTTACTTCCTTTTCTTCCCAGTTTGCACGGCGTTAGCGCTTCCAAACATGGCATCTTTACTTCCTTTTCTTCCCAGTTTGCACGGCGTTAGCGCTTCCAAACATGGCATCTTTACTTCCTTTTCTTCCCAGTTTGCACGGCGTTAGCGCTTCCAAACATCGGCCTTTTCATCTCACTGGTGGGCGCCATCAGCGGTTCGATGATGTGCCTCGTGCTGCCGCCTGTGGTGCACATCGTTGCCTTCTGGCCAGATTTGGGCTTCAACACCTATTTGGTCGTTAAGGTAAGGAATCATTCCATATATTGCATTGCCATTTGCATGCTAATAAACTAGTTTTCAACGTTTGAACCTCTTTCACGAAAACATAAGACCTGTCGTGCTTGTTGGAATTCTAGAAGCTGTGACGACCACGAACACCAGCATGTTCATCGACAACGGTTAACATTTCCATGCGGCACTCAACGTGTCGTTTAGGATGGTAAGGGCCAGGGAATGCGAACACGAACGAGTAGTCAGACAAATATTAGCACAACGGGTTCAGCAGAACTAGTGGTGCGGGAGTAACGGATGTGACGTCACTGGTGCCAAGCTTGTCTTCGCTACCCACCCTCAGCCCTAGTTTCAGAAAGTTTTCATGCATTCCATTAGTTAAGTTTTATACATACCGATAGTCGTATATAGGTCATTGACGATGTACGTGTAACTCTCGACTTTTACGTGTCTCGACACTCACGAATGTGATTTTGTGTACCTATCTCAGATTTCACGGAATGTGTTCACTACTCTCAAATATTACGATTTTTCCTTGTGTCCGATATTCTAAACGTTTTCTACGAAGAAATCTGTTATTTAGCATCAAGTCCTTTATTTTATAAAACTTACTATGTATTTATATGTATATCCTTTACATTGTTGTAGCATAACAAAAAAGTTGTTTCGGCTAACTTAAAGTAGTTCATGCTTGAAATAGACTTTTCTTTCTAGACCACTGCGCTCTAATTTCGACTTTTACGAACGTATCTCGCGTATTACGATTTCATTATGTCCGCATCTCTAGTAAAAGTCGAGAGTTACGTGTACTCTCTTAACTGAGGCGCAATGACGAGGCAGAGAACTACACGGTAGTGATAAATTATACTCTCCGACCTAAAGCTCTGATACTAGTAACTTAATCACAACTGAATAAGTATCAGATACCTCCATGCTGATCATTATTCTCGGCTCTTTGCCTACTTCGGAGGTAAAATAATACATCAGGCAACTCACCTGCAGGGCTCCTTTCTCAAGATGAAGAAAAAAGTAATGAAAGAATTATACATTTCTTCGGCTTACATATGTGAAAAAATTTCCTATGTAAATTACGAATCACAGCACTGTCTTTAATATCATTAGAACAAGCACGCACCGACTTGGTGCCAAGGGCATCGCAGCAGCCAGTCGCAAGGAGCCAAACTTTTGCTTATGCCGATGACACACGCTAGTCAAAAGAACGAGTATCGTCATCTTTTCATCCGAACGTTATGTTGAACTCTAGTAAACACAGCTTTGGAATTGCCAAGAAATTGTGTAAAAATGTTTACCGTGAGTTCGGTTTACTCCGCAAGTACCGTTAGTTAACTTTCAGACATATCAATATGTCTGGATGGTTTTATAACTCGAAATTCTTTGCGAGTGTGTGCTATTTATATGGGCACGTCAACACATTCGGACGAAAAGATGACGATAGTCGCTCTTTTGACTATAGCGTGTGTCGTGGCCATTTGGATGGAAATAAAGGAAACCACAAGTACGAAATTCGGTGACCAATCTCGTTTTCTGAAGGGCGATGTTGAGCTCTCAAAGCACAACTGAAATATAGTGCAGATATTAACACAGAGTACAAACACTAACCGCCACTTGCAGGCTGCTACGACAGCAGCAAACATTTTAAGCACTGTTTTTCCTTTTCTAAACTGGGTCAATATTTCTGATAGCATAACGTTTGCATAAATGTTGCTGCTGGCTGAAAATTATAATTAATGAATGCGTGTCTGGGTTTATATTCTTAAATTACGTTCTGGTCGGCACAAGCGACGTCAAATTTTTCCAAAGGAGAATCATTATTCTCTTTCCGACCAGCCCGTTAGTGTTCCTTTTCACTGGCAAGAGCTGTGGTGCACACAGTCACGATCAGGGATTAATAATAACGGCAGAACCAGACAGACAGACAGACATACGAAGAAAAAGAACGCCCGTGAAATGACGTTTTTTCGGACCAAGCAGCCGCAGCACACGCTCAACATTATGTGTATAAAAATGGTGTGTTATCAATATTGAAGTGCTCTATCTATGCTTGTCTTATAGAACGTAGTACTAGTACTTCCTGACTGCATCTTATAGGTAACACTTATATGCTAAGATAAACAATATACACGAAAAAACGTCATTTCATGTGTGTTTTTTATTTGTTTGTTTGTTTATTTGTATGTCTGTCTGGTTCTGCCGTTATTACTTCCTGAGCACGATTATACTCATTAAGAGTATCAAGCCTAAAAGGCAGAGCTAAAGTAATGGCTTTTCGTCGGAGTAACAGCGATCGATATGTCATTTCGGAAAGACACTGGGCGCAGTGGGGTCAAAAATTTAACCCGTTAATTTTCTAGCCCAAGATATCCCATATTCGGTTTTTTAATGATCTCGAACTTAACTTGTAGAAAATATTAGCGTCATCTCACGTCTGGCAGTAGCTGTGTTAAGATGTATCGTGCTTTATAGTACCTAAACTTGCAGTAGCTTTACTTTTTTAAATAAATATTGAGTTAATAGCCTCCGTGTCATGTTAAATCTTTTAATTAGGGGTTTTCCTATCAAGAAAATATTATTTTCTTTAATATTCCGTGTCAAACTGGATTCAGTATTTATATACAATTAATTGAAATTATAAAGTGCATTAACACTGCACATCGTAACTACGACACCGAGAATAAGATTTAAACTTTTACGCAATATATTGAAATCTGAAACTGACGAAAGCAGCGCCCTCTTCCATCCGTGCACTGAAGCAAGACGACTTAGAGGAACATCAATTTTTTATCTCTGCCAAGGAGATTTTGTTTTCTTCAAGTATGTCTTTTCATGTGTCTGTCTGCCTTTTTATCGTTCGCCAAGATAACTCAAAAAGTTGTTGACGGGTCTTTACGAACTTTACAGGGATTGCTAGGTATGTTAGGACAAACAGCTGCTTAACTTGTGGTGAAGATCCGTTCATCTATTTGTTCGTCTGCCTCTTTTTCTTAGTGCCATAACTCAAGAAGTTTTAGACGGATTTTAATGAAATTGTACGAGTTGTTAGTTATGTCATGAAGCATAAATGATCAAATTTTTGTGACGACTTGTCTATTCGTTTGTTTGTCTCTGTGTTTCATTTTATGCTTGTTAGCAAAATAACTCGAAAAGTTATGAACGGATCTTTATGAAATTATACAGCAATTGTTAGTTACATTGAAAGACATAAAACGATTACGTTTTGGTGATGATCGGTTGGTTTGTTTGTCAGTTTTATTAATGTGTGTCAGAATGTTTGTTTGCAGCATAACTCGCAAAGTTATGAACGGATCTTCTAGAAAATTACAGAAGCTGTTGTTACTATTAAAAAGCACAAATGATTAGATTTTGGTGTTGATACAAAGGAAATCATAGTTTCAGAACCAATTTGAATTTTTGTTTGCCGTTGCCTTGCTTGGCGGAAGTTTGCGCTCTCAGTGCTCTTGTTTGTGAAAGCTACTCTACGAATTGTCTCGGGCCCCATTTGTTATCGCCCGCAAACGAAGTGAGGGAGGTGATAATGCTCTTGTTGAAGATTTAAGTACAGATATATATTTGTGTATTTGTCTGTCCATCCAAAAACAAGCAGGAGTTGAGCAATGTTGAGCTGACGTAGACGTGACCAATGCAAAAAAACTAGGATTAGCTGCCCATCAAAAATGACGACGTTGAATTTGCCTCCACCGCGGGTGATGGTTTCTACGGAGCTTTCTGTCTCCTCAAAGGCGACTCTCCAACCAGGGTCCCTCGTGATGGTCCGGGCTCCTCTCCAGACCTGACCGTTATCTCAGCACACCTAGCTCTGGACTACACCTGGTCCACCACAACTACCTTCTCCTCTGACCACTACCTCTCTTAATCGCTGCTGAATCCAGTACTTCTTCATCTCCCGGTCCCAGACGCACCTTCATAAATTTCAGGGGGGCCAACTTGGAAGAATTCACACGCGAGTGTGAGGAACTCATCGCTTCTCTCTCACTCCCTTCCTTCTGTAGCGGCGGACTGAAAGCTCTCAATCGTGCCCTTATATCAGCTGCCAAGCATCACATACCAGCCGCCCACCGTAGGTAGTACATCCCTCGGCTCACCCGGGAGCGAATTTTTTTTCCTGAACCTTTCAGCAAGTACAGTCTCAAGGCAGCCAATGGCGTGGCAGGTCACAGGCCACAGTGGGAGGGGCGAAGGGTGATGCTCAGTGATGGTGTT
>LQNS02278096.1:26465300-26475513 GCA_001587735.2 Parhyale hawaiensis | reverse complement strand
GCTGCCGGCCTGCACCTGGCTGGTCCTGAGGTGAACGCCGCCCGCATCGATTCTTCATAGTTAAGTGACTCCACATTGAGTCTTTCGCACAGATGTTTGCTGCTCTGGAGCTGTGAATACAAGATGCATGAGACTAGAATGAGCTCAGCAGCATAGCTCATGCAAGAAATCTATGACACTGGTTGATACTGAAGTGAAATTCTCGCTAGAGCACAGAAGAGTTCAAGCTGCAATCTACAATAGATTGTCAGAGGTGAAGCGTCAAGGACGGAAGACACAAATGAAAACTGCGACCTCCGGCCTGCCCTCCTGCTGGTTAGATTAGCGTCCTTGCAGGAGATTTTGAATGTTAGGGATGCTGACATTGCAATCCGTGGATCGCAAGCCTTGACCTCCGTGATGAGGAAACGAACCTATGACCACGAAACAAGTGTCATACTCTGTTCGTTCTGTCGATGCAATTATAACAAAAAGCAACCCATGAGAACAGAGTGGCTCATTACTACTGAGCGACTCCACACTGAGTGTTCTGCTGAAATGTCTGCTACTCTGGAACTGTAAAATATGGAAAAGATAACACTCCTTTGCAGTTAGTGATTAACTGGTGATGTTGCTACGTACAGCATATCTCCCAAAATTTCATCGTAATTTCATTCAGCAATTTTCCTCACTTTCTCGAAGCGTTTGACACCCAGTTATGAAGGAGTCATTAAATAAAATCATCGCGGTGATGGTCTTATCCATTCAATAATAAAAACAACGAATTGTTAATTTCGAGTTTTAGGCAGGGTCTTTGGCTTTGATAGGATGCATTTTTACATCAAGTTTTGGTATGAAAATTGTCATAATCAGTTGTTTAAAAGGTAAAAGGTATCTCCTTAAAAACCGAAAGCGATCTAATCTCATTCGATTAGCTTTAGCTTTCCCAGAACATCAATCCCAAGCTCCAAATTCGGCACTTTCAGGTATTAGACGCAAATGGATTATGCTGGAGATGGTCAAAAACTCAGAAATGGAGAATATGATGAAACTTTCAAAATTTTCAAGCCCACTGCTGGCGATTAATTCCCTCAGTTAACCCTTTAAGGACCACTGGGCCTCACGAGTCCCGTTTCGCAAAACTGAGGTTTCTAAATAAAGAAGGGATCAGTGATTTTTGGACCAATGAGCGGCGCGACTATGAGACCGTAGTCGGAGGACAACAATTTAAGACTATCTCCAAATATCTGAGAGAAACGGAAACTTGGTCCTTAAAAGGTTAGGGATTATTAACTCTTGACATCCACTGAATGTGAGCAAAGCCAGTGCGCGTGTCTGAAGTCCCAGATAAATCAAGGCTCCAAGGGATAATTTCGTTACCCAGTCGTTGACACCTTACAAGAATGACAAGATTAAGTTATACGGTGATGAATTACCCTAAATTTTCCAAGTAATGGCACTTTATGACAGATAATCGAATGGTTCGTTTGGACAGCAGAGAGTTCAATCTTAGCTATATCTCATCAAGAGGTGCATACAAGCTAGTACACCATACTTCCAATGATCTATATATTAATACGCTAGTACCTACCTACCTACGTACTTAACCTTTTCTGTCACGCTCTTCATCACTAATAGATACAAGAAAATTCGAGCTTTATTGAGTTCGCGAAGCTGGCGTATCTGTGATACGGCTGGTGACTAATCTCTCGGCCACAGGCCAGGTCTTTTTAGCTGATTATACGCCCGAAATTTTCAAGAATAAATCTTTGGGAACCTGCATCGTGGTTTGCTGCCAAAGGAATTCCACGGGTCCAGTTAGACAGAGCAACGTATAAATATATCCCACGGATCCACTTAGACGGGGGCAGCTTCAGTAATTATTATCAGCAAAAAGGCTGGTCGTATAAGATATCCTACATCGAATCTCGGTGTTGTTTGTGATGCTGATGGGGAATTGCCATGGTACAATACGAAGGTTTCACTGATCTATCTGAAGCGCCTTAAGCCAGACAGTGAACATTTCACGGGTTCTGCTAACTTATGTAAATATTCTACGGGTCCAATGATACTCAGAAGTCAGCAGTCCTGTGCAGCTGGGCAAGGTCTTTTTAATAATTTTTATGTCCCTGGGCCGTTCTGAATGAACGGGTTGGGATCTGGAAACTTTCTATGTGGGGGTGGGCACTAGGAGTGCCAATAAAATTCNGGGGGGGGATAGCGAGACACGAAAGCTAGGCTCCAAGCAGTGCATTTTTTAGGGCCTCATTTCCAGTAAAGGGCGCGTGTAACTTTTTAGGGAGGGAGTGTGCCTCCACGATCTTCCCTGGCTACTCCACTGCAGGGAATTATGGATATTGTTATCAACCAAAAGGATGGACTTAATATACGGTTTCGAGTCCCAGCGTTGAAGAATAAGTGTGGTGTTGCCATGCTAAAATATGAACGTTTCACGGGACTGCCTGAAAGGCCTTGCAAAGCTGTGAAAGTTTCACGGGTCCAGCTAGTCATATAAGATTGTATTTATCTCTCCTGGGAAAGTGGGAATAACACTCTTTTGTCACTTGTGGTATAATTACGTTACGCAAAGCATTAAATGATTATTCCAGAATGTTACTCACCAGGAGATGCATACAATGTATAGCTACAGCACCAATGAATGGCGTAAGGACGAGAGCTGTCCATACACCGGCGTACCAGAAGGCTTGGGGTAGTGCCAGCATTCCCGTGCCGATGTTGGCCTTCAATAAGTTGAATATAGCACTCGTTTCTCTGCGCAACAGAAAGCTTTTAATGAGTTTCGCTCAGTTATGGTTGTCCATGTAAAACAGAAGCATTTACATGAATGTGCAGGGAAAAATAATTTCCAGGGTTGCTCTCAGAATTGTGGTAGGTATGTACATGTGCATCATTTTAGTTTTGAATGTAACAGAAAGCGTATAGACAAGTATTGTCATGTGCTTGAGAGGATCTGTCTGTGAACCTAGTGAGAGATGTCTAAGTTTCCTTTGTAACGTAAAAGATGTTAGCTGAATTTCAGTCTTAGATGTTCGATGCACTACCTCGGATAGAGTTTCAGGTACTGACTGCATACCGATAACGTTGAGACAGCCAGATGCTCAATCTTCAGGTTCATTTCAAAGTTAAGATGACAGCTCTTAAGATTGTAACTCTGAACAACTTTTAGCAACTCAGATTAGATAATAGTGATGAAAGGGGGCGAGGAGAAGATATCAAACGCAGGCAAATTTCTTGGCTGCCCAAGAAGCTTACGTCCCTGTACAACATATGGGGAAAACGAAAATTCTGTTAGAGTATGACTAGGTGCTCCTGTACTCACGATGTAGCGTTTTTATCCTGCCGTGACTGGCCCAAGGTGGTTCCTTTTTGGTGGTCGCCATTCCGAGCGTCGCTCGCCCTCCCAATGATTCTGTTGAGGTCACTGCTGCGGTCGTCGAAATTGAGCTCATCTGCGTCGTGGCTGACTTTACTGAGTGACGAACTGCCGCCTGACTGGTTGAACTCTGCGTCCAGTGTGAATACGGGATTGTCCAGTCCAGGTCCGTCATCCCCTTTACCGCCACTTCCACTCATCTTTGAGGTCTTCTTCCTAAAGGGGAAGCTATCGGAGGAAGATTTGCTGATGTTGTCGTCCAAAGTTCCGTAGTTCTGATGAGATGAATGAAATTAAGCAATAGGTTATAAATCCTTTTGTTGCACGATAGAAATACGAAAATGGTAGTTTCTCTGCTTAACTACATAGCAAGTTGTACTCTACGCGGAAGCTTGACACATCATCACACTGAAAAGCTGAAGCCGCTGTATATTCCCTTTTAATTGCATTGAATTATATTGTACAATAGTGTTATGCTATGTGAAGATACACTTGGACTCTAAGCTCACGTTGTCCTCATTGTTTGTTGCATTACGTGTACACTATTTTATTATATTACTCATTGAAACACATGGGGCGCTCAAGCAGTTCTCTCCATAGCACTACACTCTCTATCACGCACTAGATGGTTTAAATCTTTTTGCGTTCGAAGACAGACAAACTTAATTTTCTTTGTTTACCAAAACCTATATGTGTACTCACCATGCTTGCTGCAGAAGACAATTCACTGAGAGCAGCTCACAAACGTTGGTTGCAGATCAGTGATACAGTACATGTTCCGAGTTACTCTTGGAAGCTGACTTAACTTTTATGCATTCATTTGCTCCTAATATAGTTCTTTAGCTGCCTATAAATGGAATTTTCATTAATAAAAATTTATTTAAAATTTAAAAACCGACAAGAAAAACAAACTTGTTGCTGCTAATACAAGATTAACGTACATAGATAGCGGTAAAGTTAACTTGACCACATAGCCTATTAGGAAACCTACATACACTGGTTCATACTGTAGATAAGAGTCCGATAGACTCGAGAGGAGCGAGTGAACGACAGCAGTTGACCAAAGATTTTAAAGCTATTAGAGCAAAGATGGAAGACACATGCGACAACTACGACCCCTCGACCATCCTTCTTCTGATTTTGTTAGTTCTATGACAGTTTGACAGTTGACTGTGAATGTCATATATGCTCAGGTTGGAAATCACAAGAATCTAAGAAGCCACCTGTCTGATCTGGATGCGAACGATTGATCTAGATCAAGCAAGAACAGCGTTCTGATAATCTGACACTCTGCGTCTAAATAGTAACAGTGTACTTCTCTATTTTCTGTGAGCATATTATGTAAAAATTCCAAATTTAAGCACCTATGCAATGCCTATTAATCAGAGTATGGAAAAAGTACTAAAATCGAATCAAATGACTTTTATTAAAAGCACACTAGGCTTACAAGTACGCCTACAAGCACAAAATAACCAATATGACACCATTGATTGGGCTCAGTCTCATAAGTAGGTGGCAACACCCAAGAAAATGCATGGATATTCTCTTCCAACACTTGCAGACAGGCTTGGAATCTCCGCCAACACTTGTAGACAGGCTTGGAATCAAGCAACTCGTTCTCACACAAAAACAAAGATGATGTAAAAGAGAGTAAAATCAATTTGCTGCCATCCTGTAGAGATTTGCCGTGACACGTGCTAACCCCTCTACTGTGTGACTAAAAAACACTTTTTCTTCAATGTTGGAATGGAAGAAGTACTGATATATGATAACTAGCCTGACAAAGGTGTTAGTAACAATAATAATGGCACAATTTTCATCCAAGAACTCAGTTATTATTGTAATAACTGGCTCACATATGTATAGTCCTACTGTACCTTGAGTAATGCATCATCATACAACTTAAGGGGCACAAAAGGGTGTAATAAGAACCCAAAGAAGAAGAAGATATGAAGCAAATTAGCTTGCCTTTAGTTGCAGCAACAAAGAAAATTAAAGAAGCAGCAGCTACGGTAATCGGCACAACAGCTAGAGATCATTCCGATGAAGCAAGTCATCACCCACATGCAGAAGCCTCACTAGTTATCGCTGCTTGAGCGCCGAACTCTGATTATTTGGATTAGAGCATCGAAGCAATGAGTTATCAGAATGTTCCACTCTCATCTGCAGGCAATTCACATATTTACGAATAAAAATATTGCGATATTCTACATCATACGAACCAATAACATCACTAGCTCCTGTGTATCTGGCAACACCCACTAACCACCAAAATATATCATTACATGTAACACTCGCTTTAGTGATGGCCTGTCTCGTCGTGAATTTAGCTCAAAGAGAGTTACAACATATTGGATGACAATAAATTTTGAATATTTGGATCTTGACATTCGAGTTGCAGCTATGAAACTACTGTAGCAGCCACTATGCAGGCGCGAGTTAACTAATATCTGATGGCATGAAGCACTTAAGCGCCTAACGTGTCGCGCACTGTCTGCACCATTGTCAAGTTTTTCATCAATGAGATGATCCAACTACTCAAAGCTGTGTACATAGGCTAACTTCACAGCGCTTAACAATATATGCCTAATTCTGCACTGCCTGCTGCTGCGAGGGTCAACCAACATACACGCAGTCTCATCCTTTATGTACACAATATGAAGCTTATGAGCTTCCTCATCACAGATGGAAACTAGAACGCTCACTTGGCATAAGGCCATCACCCGCGATGGGAAAGACCAAATTTCAAAGCTGACAGTTTTTATGGCCTGTTTACTCTAGATTTTTGACATTTTTTCATATCTAGGTCAACCCACCCACTTCGTTCGCTTTCGCAGAAAACTGTGATGAGGTGCAAGAAGCACCATATCAACAACAAAGCTGATGGCATTAATGCAGTGCTCCATAAAATAGCCAACTCCACTGTCAGAAGACTTGTGGATGTCATCAATTAATACACACATTAATAAGCAATGTCATAAGATGTCCACCCTGGCGGTTTCCATTTGCAGCACGGAAGCCCTCCGAGAATAACTTCCTCAGCGTGCTAAGCACTCTTGATTCATGTAAACCTAAAGTAAGGAGCCGAAAATTAGGGAAAATTAAAGAAATCTTCGGGCCAAAACCCTCTATGCACCAGCAAATTTTTCGAAAATACGGGAAACACAAATGTATTAAAATAAATGCGGAATCGTAATCTGAATAAAATGGTGAACTGGAAGCCACTGACAATACGGTACGTCCCACTTCAAGTGAAGTCAAGTGTAAAAAGCAACTTTCCTGAGCAAGAAAATATCTGGAAACTAAGTTTTGAACTGTCATTTGAACTGATCCGCAGTACCAGCCGTAGCGGCAGGTTAACAGAAAATTCTGATACCAGTGACACTGAAGGTCGCGAGTTCGAATAATACCCAAGAAGAAAAACTCTCGCAGCGCTTGACCTGCTTAGTCAGCATTTGACGTATACTTTAGCCGAAATGGGGAGTCAGGATGGGGAGGGGCGTAGATAACAGCATAAGAGTCTTCTGTCCATGGCGCCATAGCTTTTGATGATCTGTGACTGACTGCAACCGTATACTCCTTTGGGCTTTGGGGCCAGTTGGCTTATACCTGCAGCACGAACCAATGTCGATGGGCTTCCTAGTAGAAAGATCGGTAAAAAATTGAATCTACCTGTACCTAGACGACCCAGATAGATGGAGGCGAGAATGGCTTGCTAATGACACAAGTGTTCGTTAACATATAAAGCCACAGCGAGGGGCGATGACTTATATTTTGTGCTGGAATTCTTGATGAGAAAATTATCGGATCTTTTCTGCACCAGGTGGCCTTAATGTGAATACTGTCACCCAAGGTGAATAAACAGTGCATTGCTTCAAGACAACTTTGTACCCTAAAGCAATATTCATCGTGACGTCATTAGAGGAAGCCCTATTTTTCAGCAGGTCAATACTTCAAGCATCGAATGGAGTTTGACTAAGAGATGGCTTGGAGTGTAGGGTATAAAAAATAAAATAAAATAAAAATCATGGATTGGCATCCACAGAGTCCAGCCAGGTCTAAACCCCAATAAATATATTTGGTCCATAGTTAGGAGACAGCTTTTTTATGAGAACCGACACAAGTTATAAGTTAAGATGAGCAATGGAAGAAGATTTTGGAGATTTCCTGACGAAATTGCACGGCGAGTAAAAATGTTCTTCCCATAGCCTGAGTTTGTCCAAGAAAGGAAATGCGTAGCTGTCTTTCATAAGGAAGCAGAGAGTTGAAAATATCTTACTTCAGTCTGGGATTAAAGCAATTTTTCAACTTCAGAGAGCGGGGGGCGGGTTTCTAGCTTCAACAGAACAGAGCAGCGCAGAGTTTTTTGAGTTCTAATTTACTGTAAATTAGAAATTATATACGAAATAGTACTAGTGACAATGGCTCAATGATCCAGCGAGTTTACGGCTAAGATTTTAGTAATGTTCTTTATTGGTAGCCACACAGCTATGTTTAATTAGACACAGAAAGCTGATGATATATTGTCCACTGCGTGCGGGGAACAAACGGGGGCGTGTAAAATGTCAAAAGATGTTTTGTTAACCGGATTTCACTGTGCTATGACGAACATTCTAAATTCGACTGTAATATTTCAAGCTATAGTAAGTGCCTAGATACTGCATATGGAGGAAATTCATATTATCTCCTCATCTTGGCTTTGATCATCGCTAATAAATGGAATTATTTTAATCCAGAACGCTAACAATCTATGAGTATATATTTGTATTTTTATATATTTTATGTATGTGGTGTGTTTCTCTTTTTTATGGTGCGATAGGGTTAAAACGCTAGCTAACGTGTTACTTCAGAAACGCCTCCGACTGGACTAACCGTGGAAAATCAGCATTGAACAATAAACATAGAGGAGGCACTCTATAGAATCGTATTATCGCAGTTTATTACGGCTCTGCTTTATCAGGTGTGTATAACAACACTATTTTAGCGTGATAATACGACAGCTTTATGTCGGGGGTTTGAATGGGCTCATATTACGTCTGGATAAAGAAAGTACGATACTTCAACCTTAAGTGTGTTGCGTTTTCCCCATGCTGCGATGCCGGACTCTAAAGAGTCTTGAACATTAGACTGCGGCTCATTATATTGCTTATTAGTTCAGAGAAATCAAGAGTTATCAAAAGTTAATAAGCAGTATAACGAGATACAGTCAACTATTCATACAAACAGGACTCTTTAGAGCCCGGCATCGCAGCATTGGAAAAACATAACACACCTAAGTAACTGTAACCTAAATTTTCAACATTTTAGATTGAGTCATGGACCACGCGATACCTTGCCTGTCCACTCCTCGCAAGTGAGGCTGATGGCAAGTTGATGAATCCTCGATAAAATTTGTTCCAGTCAACGTATCGACTTGAAGCAAAAAATAAACTGTTCTGGGAGACGCAATGAGAGAAACACGCATGCGTGAGCGCTGGCTAAAGGTAACTTATTTCAATTCATCATATATATATATAGAGAAGCTCGATGACTACTGCATCCTAGATACGGCTCGCCAGGACCATTATTTCAGCATGATATTCGTCTCTCTGTATTTTAATTCCTAAAACCTGACAACCTACTCCAAGTTCACGAATGGAGCAGAAGACAATGGACAACTTAGGATAGCTTTTTAGTGACCCACCGGGTAGCTGACAGTCGATTTTTGTCTAACTTGGAAGGAAAATAGAAGAGAAGAAACTACCGTTTAAACGTACGCTCGCAACGCAGTCACACGCTGTACACTGTGGGCAGTATGTGTAGGAATCAAAAGACTGCTTCACGAACCAATCTGAATAAGTCTTTTGAGTAACAAGGTCACAACTGCACTAATCAGTTCATAAGTAGTCAAGTGTTACTCATCGTGAGTACTTCGCCAGCTCTAACTGCACTAAGCGTCACATGTTCTGCGTGCTGTAGAGCATGTATGTGAATATAACAGCTGCGTAGATTATTTCTGCCCTGCATGTGATAATACGCCGTTAGGTCGGTGGCTCAGGAATATCATCTGAGCATATAATACACAGCACAGAATGTGGTGCAACGGTCTGGAGACAACCGAGGCAGAATCTTCAATTGAATGTCCCAAGAGCTCCGGTACGAATATGATGCTGAGGAATGTTATGAAACGGGAGCAAGGAAATGAATCTGGGCTGCTGAGCCCAGTTTAGTGGCGTCAAGAGGTCTAGAGTCGGATGCCCAAACGCCATGTGAAGTTACAAGCATCGTAACTGAACAGCTGCAGGCACGAATGCAATCTTGTAACTGCTGAAGTTTTGCATTTTTTCTCTTCAATCTAACATCTGAGTCTGTCTATAATTTAGGGATGCATCATTTAGAGTTTCAAACCACTTTGTTCATAACTTTGAGAAAATCAGAACAAGAAAGTAACAAAATCTAAGCCGCGATATCGGTACTTCTTCAAGGAAGTGTACATAGCGTATGTGCATCTGGGTCCTGGACTCTGGAGATGCCAAGGGCCAACTCCTTGATGGTTTGGTTCTGGCAATGCCCCAAAGACTGAAGCACAGCCGAAGTCTTTAAATGGAGCATCCATAAAAAAAGAAACCTTCTGAAAGGGAAGCGCGTGAAAATTGTAGAGAGACGTAGACTGTGTTCAGCGCCTTCTGTCTTGAATTGTAGCAGTAGCCATCATACTAAGCGACGAGAAGGTATTTAGGTTACGTTAATTACCTCCGCCAAGGAGGTTATGTTTTCGTCGTGTTTGTCTGTCTGTCTGTCACCAAGATAACTCAAAAAGTTATGAACCGATTTGGATGAAATTTACAGGGATTGTTAGGT
>LQNS02278096.1:26419309-26447739 GCA_001587735.2 Parhyale hawaiensis | reverse complement strand
TCTTATGTTACTTTTTAGTATTATTCCTATGTTAGTACTAAGCATGAAAACCTCAGGATACTGTGTCCTAACCTTGTTGGACGCAGTCTCCAGATGAGAAATAAATGGGATTATTATTATTGAAGTGGTGAAACCAATACTCCTGTGTAAAGTTCTGGAAAAGTCAACCCCAATTATCTGAAGTCAACTTTTTCCTGCCACTCGCTGACACCACTTCACTTGCAAGGCCCACAGAGGTCATTCGGTATCGTTTCAATTGATGCTATTTCCATGAAAACCAAATTATGGCCCTTTACCAAGCAAGGGTCCATATTTGGTTACTCTCACTATGCTATTCCTGTGGCAGCGCTTTGAGCCGCAAGGTAACGATTTAACCAAGACGTCAAAAGGTTGCGGCTTTGAGTCGCAAGGTAACGATTTAACCAAGACGTCAAAAGGTTGCGGCTTTGAGTCGCAAGGTAACGATTTAACCAAGACGTCAAAAGGTTGCGGCTTTGAGCCGCAAGGTAACGATTTAACCAAGACGTCAAAAGGTTGCGGCTTTGAGCCGCAAGGTAACGATTTAACCAAGACGTCAAAAGGTTCGATGGTTCAAAATTGATTTCACTATTTTCAGGCGGCGCTGATTGTGCTGTTCGGGCTGGTGGGCGCCGTGGTGGGCACAGCCACCAGCATCAGCGCCATTGTCGACTTCTATTCGGACAGCAGCGGGAGCAGCGACCTGTGCCCCTGACCCGTACGCGCGTCTGTACAGCGAGTGCCCCGCACAAATGTGTACATACGAAATAACATTGAAACTTTAGTGCCACAATATAATATATCTTTTCGTAGGAATAGAACAATTTGTAACGTGCATAAATGTTTACAGTTGGCATGAAAGGGTTAAGCATGAAGTCCATACTGCGGGCGTTTTCGATTGACTCTGTTCCGCAGTAGCGGCAGGCCAAACGCCGCTGCTGAGACACTGAAGGTCACAAAATCGAATGCCACCCAGGCTAGCGAGCTCCTGCTGCGTTCGATGTTTTTCTCAGCTTTTGTTGTTTGTCATGCCATTTTGGGGATACTGGCCTCAACCATGAATGGGGAAAAGTCGGGGTGGCACATGCCATTACATAAGAGCCCTCCATCGAAGGCGCCATAGCTCTAGACGATCTGTAGTCGACTGCAGCCGTACACTCCTCTGGGACTAGTTGGCCTATTTCTGTAGCATGAACTACTGTAGTGCGTGTAGGTTGCCCTACAGGGGGTACGGTCAAGTTGACTTTACCTCCCTTAGAGACGTAAAGATAACCCTATGCTGATTGACCACGTACTGTCTGTCCTTTAAATAGGACGTTTAACACAATGCTATTCAAATAAAAGACCAAACGTTAACCTTGGCAATTGGCTAATATGCATATACGAATAGGCTTAATTTATAAGGCGCTTCAATCCTGAGCTTAGTGGGTAAAGAAATTTTGCAATATAATACAGGAAAATGTGGTAAACATTACCTAGTAAAAGGGCAGCAAAAGTACAGTATCTTCGTGTTTAGAAACAATATGACTATTTGCAATAAAGAAAACTATTTATAAATTAATATTAACTGCATGTTTTCTTACCTCTCAAGGTAAATGTAGTTGTAGTAGAAACTTACTAACGCTTCAGTGACACTCTGCATATATCGCGCCGAACTATTCCTGTGTTTAACCACAGGCTCGTGCGCCGCTAGGGCGCGGAATTTGTCTCATTTTGTATTATTATAAACTAGTAAGGAGAATATCATTATTAATTTTACGTATACTATAAGTAATTCACAAAGAAACGGGCAGAGCCGTAGTTGGCGATACATTTGTCGTAATGGATTCATCACAGTTTGTCATAAAGGTTACATCTGGTGAGACAAGTCTTGAGGGCATTTCTATTAATAGGCCGCCAGGTCCCTCGGAAAGCATTCCTCGGAGGATGGAGTCGACATCCCGACCATGCAGGTCCGGATAGCAGTCCCTCCGCTCGTCGGAGAAAGTGGGACACTCGGCCATTAAATGCAAGACAGTGGGAGATACGACGCAGTCATCACAGTAGGGTTGCGGATGCCTCATCCGCAGATAGTCGTGAGTCTCGTGCGCCCAATACGTAGGCGGCACAGTACGACGTCCATTTGGCGATCGTCGCTATTTGACGAGTGCCGCTGTCGGACGGCCGGACCTCACAAACTATCACATGTCATCACACCTCACAAGCTATCACATGTCATCACATTTCACAAACTATCACATGACATCACACCTCACAATCACACGTCATCACACCTCACAAAGCATCACATGTCATCACACCTCACAAACTATCACATGTCATTACACCTCACAAACTATCACATGTCATCACACCTCACAAAGTATCACATGTCATCACACCTCACAAACTATCACATGTCATCACACCTCACAAACTATCACATGTCATCACACCTCATAAACTATCACATGTCATCACACCTCACAATCACACGTCATCACACCTCACAAACTATCACACGTCACCACACCTCACAAACTATCACATGTCATCACACCTCACAAACTATCACAAGTCATCACACCTCACAAACTATCACATGTCATCACACCTCACAAACCATCACAAGTCATCACACCTCACAAATTATCACATGTCATCACACCTCACAAACTATTACATGTCATCACACGTCACAAACTATCACATGTCATCACACCTCACAAACTATCACATGTCATCACACCTCACAAACTATCACATGTCATAACACCTCACAAACTATCACATGTCATCACACCTCACAAACTATCACATGTCATAACACCTCACAAACTATCACATGTCATAACACCTCACAAACTATCACATGTCATAACACCTCACAAACTATCACATGTCATCACACCTCACAAACTATCACATGTCATCACACCTCACAAACTATCACATGTCATCACACCTCACAAACTATCATATGTCATCACACCTCACAAACTATCACACGTCATCTCACCTCACCAACTATCATGGTAAAATTTGAAACTTTCAGTAAGGGATTCTTGACCTTTGATGGCTACGTTGAAAGACATTACAATTGGGTCTAAATTGAATCGAAGCGTAGGTTCGATTCTCAGGGCCTGGGCTTTGTTTTGCTGCAGAATGTCTAGTAGTAGTAGTAGTACAAGTTTTTACTAGCGCTTCAGTGGCACACTGCCTATATCGCGCCGAACTGTTCCTGTGTTAAACCACAGGCTCGTGCGCCGACTAGGGCGTGTTTTGAATTGCCTATAATTTTTGTCTCGGCTTTTCTGCCGGTAGGTCTCAGAGTGGTCAGAGCGCTACTGACAGGAAAAAGGCGCAAGTTGAGCATCTCCAACCCCCGGGCGCGGCTGAATGCTTTCGCTCAGCTACGCCGCACAGGAGAAGAAAACGAAATACAAGAAGGTAGAAGCCTATCGGGAATAGGTCACCCGCCTCGATCGGTAGCCCACCTCCCGAAACAGAAGGGGAAGTATTGAGAGCCTACCTAACTTTACAAAACTAACCTCGTCAGCAGGAACTACGGCAAGTTGCAACATCCCCTGCGGAGAAGGCACTAGGGAACCTTAGGGTCGGCAGAATGTCTACAATGCTGCAAGTTTGAAGAAATATAACCTAGAAAAACTGTGGCAAAAATCGAAGTCGCAGTAAAAAAAATGACGAAAGGAGGTTGCCTAAACTTCATACAATTGAAATGGGATTGGATGACAGAGGACAATTGAAGGAAACGAATATTGAAGCAATATTTTATTAATACACGATTTGTCGTGAAATAAACCATACTTTCCTGTACAATGTCAGTAAAGAAAATGAAAAACGACCCAATACCCTCACCAGCTTCGTTCTACGCATATGCTCGGCTCGCGAATACAACGCTAGCGACAGATTTACGCACGTGTTGACTGTCGCCGTGTGCATCTCAGTCAAGCTGCTGCTGCCCGGCACTCGGTACAAGCCAATTGTGTACACTACACAGAACTCACTAATTCATGCAAACAAAACTTCGGCCGAACACAATTGGGTGTGAGGGTCAAGAAAAATGGCTCTTCGTACTGAATAAAGCAGGCACAGGTAGATCTCAAGAAACTAAAAATCAATTGGTTTTTGGCGGAACTATTTTGCCACATTAACTTGTAAGTTGGTATCAAACTTAGCAAGAAGAACTACATTTCTTGGTCCCGACAACCAAACAGGTTCGGGGACAGCACTTTGTTACATTTAAGTCTGTGGGTACATCACGGTCTGTGGATAATCCTCTATTCAAATGCTATACTCGTAAAAGCAGAGAACGAGAAACGAAAAGCACAGGTAAGATTGCAGGAAAAACAAAAAAAACGGCCTAGTGATACAAATAACACCCAGAGTCGTTTTGTTTTCCTTATCAACGTTAAGTGCACTAAACTCAGCTAGAATTTTTCCAGCTAAACATATCTCAAAAGAGCAACAGAAAGCTGTAATCTTCACCTTTGGTACCAAGACAATATGAAACTCTAACAAGATAGCCAATTATATACCGAGGCTGGTGGCATTGATCCAGCAATAACTGCGCAGCCACAACTACCATCATATACTAATTGACGCTGCAACAACCTTGGTGGTGTCAACAGTGGTAGGCGTAGGTAACGGTTGCAGCAAATATGGTTGTCGGTACACCTCATGGCACGCTAGCTTCAGTCCTACTTTAACTAAGCTGTGTTACTTTGCTACAGGAGTTCTTTGTCCAAACAAGCCTTTGTAGCAAAGTAGAAGAGCCAGGTAATAATAAGCTCATCGTATGATGAATAAACGCACGATCTGATCTTACCTTTTCTAGGCAAAATGTCACTAAGCATGGCGCCCTGACCCCTTCACTGCGCCACCTAATCTGGCCTTTACGTATGATGAACTCTACTAGGTACGTATCATGTATAATAAACCGTGCGGTGAAGGGTTAACCATTTACCGAGCAGCTAAGATAAGTCGTCGCACGAATAATACAACTGGTCTATGTCCAGTTAAGGGTTAGGAACAAGCGTGAAGGCCAAAGTATCTAATTCATTTTTTGCTATTGATTTCCGACTCCAGACTCTTCGGCACAAATTGTCAAACTGTAAAGTCACAAAAACAAAGTCAATTTCTACACTTTGCACTTTGTCCCATAATGTTGCTCTAGAAAAACACTTACGGTCCAGCCAGCGAAAGCTTCGCTATGTCCCTAGTAGCTACCTCGGCGATATCAGAAAATGGGACTGAAGTTACACGAAATTCTCTAAGTCTAACCACGGCAACTATATAAATACATTACATCATCGAGTTTACCTAGTTTGTTTGTTTGCTTGTAGGACAGCAGCTGTATGAAGAGATGCAAATTCGCCTACGGTTATGCTTTCACCCACGCGTAAAAATAAAGATCAGCAAAGTTGTCTCTTTTTATCAACAGTAGTTGTATGTATAGAAATAACCTACGTAGAAATGACAGTAAATATTATATACACATAATTCAAAGCGCATAATAAGCCTGATGCACACGGACGACAAAAGTTGCACAGCAGCCTAACTACCCATCCTGTTACCGCGAGTTCGGATGGCTTCTGCTGGCACAGTGTCCAGAACTGCAAGCCGCCACCGCAAGTTTTACGCATCAGGAAGCTATATATACTGGTGAAGTTCAGAGCACCTCTTCTTTACCTCTTCCCCAGCAGCAGAGACGGGTACACTCGCTTTCGCCCAGTCTACCTCTATCAGTTGTCGGCGAGAGGGTTCGTATCACACTTAAGCCATTGTGGCGCAATGTTGTTGTCTAGAAAGAATCCAGAGAGTATTATGCCCACGAATATTGGTGTTTATTAGGTAGGTATCGTATTGGGTTAGTAACCAGAACAGGAAAATTCTGAAAATGAAACATTACCCGAAAGAACTGCTGGGGAAGAGGTTAATTCTGAGGGCACTCGCTACAGCCGCCACCAGTGAGCGTGACGGATTATATAACCGCAACGAAGGGGTTCAATTTGCAACGCTTCATCTATTTAAGCGTGACCTTGAAATACGTCAAGGTACAGCCACGGTCACGGTAAAATGATCATGTGAGTAAATTGGTGGCCGTGCAATGTTTAAAGTCCGCGTGCATCGGGTCTTACAGAACGCGGTATCTGCATTACAGGGTAGCGCAGTCCCGCTTCCAAGCACATTTACACAAGGAAAGATCGCAATGCGTGTCGCTAACTTGCCTTTTGGTCAGCACTCCATGCACCCTGACAACAAGCTCAACATTTACCGTCCCGACTTCGCCACAAATACCGCAGGAATATCACTACTTTAAACATAACAGCATTATTCCTCTAGGTAATAATGAGTGGGATCATGCCTCACGCTACAACTGAAGAGCCGTCATGATGAACATCAAAGGAGACTACAACAGAATGATCGAAAGCAACTGTGGCAGCTCTACTGACACGCCCAGGTCCCTTAATGGGAGAGAAGCCGGCACTCCCGGGGTCCCGTGGCGACGGCACTGCACCCGTTAACATGCCTTGCTCGCCAGTGTTTGTGTGGCCGTCCATAAGGGTGCAATGACGTCACCAACGGAGGCCAGTGGCAAGGTTTGGCGTGCCTACAACGGCATCGAGCTTCGATACCTTGGCGAAACACAGACACGTTTGTGATAAAAATGGCATTTCGTAGGATAGGTGAGAGCTTGTACATAGATTGTTCGAGTCATTGATATCCGGCCAGCAGCAGTTGAAAATTTACATACAATTTATAACGCGCAAAAAGAACGACAGGCGGTAGGAAGAAAAGAAGGAAGATATCACACGCTAAAAAGATAGTGTGCAGGACAACAATTATACATAGCCAAGACTTGGCACAGCCACATCTGCACCACTAAACAAACCAGCAGTACGATACAGTGGACCAGCTGCCGACGAAATATCAACAATGCCCTGCAAAGCCATCACAGAAATCAGCTAAGGAAATTTTCAACAGCAAATTACCTATTTCTAAGCAACAGCATTTGCGTAGCCTTAATTCAGTACATGTAAGGGCTCAGACTTGGAATTGTTTCTGTCGCTATTAGGTATTATTAGTATTATTACTATTACCGTTATTAATAAAACTGTATTCGGACAACAAAGGACGGGTAAGGAAAACCCAATAACCAGCACTGGACAATCCAAAACGCCCAAAAGCACAGCCAAGAACCACTCAGGAGGCATTTACGGCTGAATTGAATGCTTGCAGACTCACACGCCCGAACACGTACTCCGGCAATGAATTTCATGCCTACACTGAGCCGGGTATGAAACCCCGACCTGTCCAGTTGAGCACCTAACGGTCTAATGTAAAAAGGTGGGCCTCAGTCGCAAAGAATCTATTTGATCCAAAGACCTTGCGGCAGGGGCAGAAGAATACCGCCAATGTCGCCCATTGTTGAATGCCTTGTAAAATATGCGGCGGCAACCAATACTCCATGAATGGGATTGAGTTATTCTGGGCATACGGCTAACTAGCGGAACCAGTGAGTCAGTCCCACAGACGAAGCTCATTGGCTGCAGCCAAAACCTAGACAGGGATATAATACAGCACTGCAGTGGCCTACAAACCATAATAGCATCTACAGACTACATCGTCTTTACTAAAGGCAGCAGTAACCATACGCAGGAGCCCCACCCTACTCGAAGCACTGTAGATCTGGTGCCTAATATACGCCTCAGTTGTAAGCTGCTCAGTAATAAAGACACCACCTGACTGAAGCACAGGGTTACAAATGTGCCGAGGCTGAAACGGAGGTGAGAGCGTCCAAAACCGACTGAAAATCATAGATTTTGTCTCGTCTGGGTTTAGCATCGTACTTTAGGTACAACACTGTACACTGATGGGCAGGGTACCTATTCAACAACTGGGCGACAGCATTACACATAGCCATATACTTTGTGTGAATCACCATTCTCATATTGGAATCGTCGGTATCGAAGATTAAGAGAGTCTCCCAGCGAAATACAAAAGAGAGGACCCCGCAGAAAGTTAAATTCCAAATGCCAAACTAGGGAAGATTAGCAGAGTCGAAGCAGAAGCACGGACACTACTGTCCCACTAATACTAGGCAGCGGCCGAGAAGAGAGTCCGACAGAGTGTGGAACAGGATAGAGAAGACGTGCGGACAAGCATATTCGGTGTTGTCCTAGGCAAATCTTGTGCATTCATAGCATGGATTATATGGTATTGGTTTCAATAATCTTCTCGAGAAACTACATGGTGTTGCTAGAGATGAAAGGACATAAAGGGAAGAGTCAATGGTGAAACAAGAGGAAGAACAGGCCAATGATGAGTGAAAGTGAAGACATGAGTAAGCAGAGATAGACCACAGTGGAAGATATACAAATCAACAAGGTAGAGAGTGGGGCCCTGACGTTCAGCCGGTATGAAACGACTTCGGTCACCAGTACTTCCACGGGCAATTCCAGCAAGAGAATCCAACAGAGAGTAATCTCAGCAGTGCCGTGTTACATACATTAGATGAACTCGGTCGACAGTAACTTTCTTCTTGGCAGCTCTAGCACGCACATTCAACTGAACGCGACTGATTACGGTGACCCTGGGTAAGCATGATAAAACCTTGGTTACCGCTATTTTCCTAAGCAAATCGAGCCAGCCTATCCACAAGTAAGTGGTCTCGACAGGGTCGTTTCACAGTAAACATAAACGACCAGTATCACCAACTTATAAAAAAAATCGCTCAAAACACTCACGCAACAGATCCCTGTACCGACCAAGCAATGTCCGGGTACCCGTAGGAATAGCATTGGCCCTGAAAAGCAAGCTATATTGTCAATACACACACGACAAGAACAGAAGCGACAGCATTGCGATCAAAACACCACCATCAGTCAGACCCAGCCATTCTTCTGTACAAACTATGAACATCGGCTAAGGAAACAGAACAAAACAATGACCTGACCAGTTCATCCTATTTAAATATAACGAAAGCCATTTGAAACATTCAAAGCAACAGCAGTAATACAGGAGGCAGTTATATCACATAAAAACAATAATAAGAATCACGAACGAACAAGACACCGTCGTCCTTACTTCATCAACATTATCGGCATAAGTTACACAGAAACAAACAGTAAATTTCCTACACAATGGCTACTGTTTTACTAACACACAAACATGTAGTCTTACCTCAATGGAAATCATCAAATAATAATAATAATAATAGTAGCAGTAGTAGTAACGTAATAATAATTACTACACAGTGTAAGAATAATTTACAACAGTCAAACCAATCGAAGCGTTAGCGAGGGTTACTGAAATCGTTCATCGTAAACAAAGTAAATCTAATTCGGAAAGTAAACCTATAATAAACTGCCCATGGGTACAATGTAGTGCCCAGAGATGACGTTTGTAACATTTTACGCCCACGTTTGAACAATGAAACTGTTAATATTATCTTAGTCCTAATCCAAGCCTCCCTACCCACAATATTACTTACGACCCAAACAGGGCAGAAATAGCCATGTAATATGTTCAATACAACTAAGAACCTGAGGACGGGGACAGTTTACAACGAAGGGAAAGAAAGGCCGGCAAACAATACATATCAACAGTAGGAGCACAAAAAAAAAAAGAAGCAAAGTAAGCACGAAAAAAAAAAGATGAAATTTTGTTCGTAATTTTTTGGCACCAGAAGTGAAGGCCATTAATATTGTCATCGGATATATGGTAATCTGCTACCGCCAAATTTTATTGATCAGCATTCTTCATAGTCAACGGTCGCAGAATCGACACTTCAGCATAAATTTCAGGAGGGTAAATGGTGTTACACTATTACCGGTATATTGAATTATGGTAATCATCCTTAGTAATATAACATTATTAGTACTCATTGTATCGAAAGTTCAAGTCTAATTTTTCCCAAATAATAACAGCCATATGAGGAAGAGCAAGGAGCATCGACGTATGTCGAGAGAAACGAGGAACCCATGAACAGAGGTGCTCCCAATAGTACTCGTCCATGGCGCGTGGACACACCATGTCGGGTGAGAAGAGGAAGAACAGACCGAAGCAACATCACGAGATTGAAAAGAAACAGAAGGTACCCGAGTGGGTGGGGAAGAATAAATGTCATGAAGGCCCAACAGGGGTGACGGCAACCAAAGAAGTCCCTCTGGGAACGCGCCTCCAAGAAACCCATAGACGTGGGTGTTCCCACTCAATATCGACGCGTATGCGTCTAGCAACTCGGGAAAGAGGAGAAAACACAAAATGTAGCACTATTAGCAGGAGTATGGCAATGACAAAAAGCAAAAATTCGAAACTTTTGGCATGCCTGTATCACTGATAAGATCCTATCCAGAGGAACACAAGGGCACCGTATAGAAGAAACTGCATATCAAGCGACAATCCAAATAATAGAGAGGACAAGAAATTATGGCAATATTGCGGAGAAGAACGCATAACTTTTCCCTTTACGATGTCGGCGTGAAGGCGTACTAGGTCAACCACTACGAATTGTATGGCGAATTTAGGTCAACCATTCGGGGAACCCGCGGCTTTAGGTGAACCATTCGGGGAACCCGCGGATTTAGGTGAACCATTCGGGGAACCCGCGGCTTTAGGTGAACCATTCGGGGAACCCGATGGCCTGATAAAAAAAAAAAAGATTGAGCAACACAACAGACATCCAAATTTTGATTTTTCCTATTCCACTTATAAAACAAATTACGGTGTTAGTTACAGCCGTAGTTTGTAAATCGGTGTCTGATATGGACTAACACTGTTCAATGTAGATCTCCATCTACGGTAGTTTCACTGAAGCTTTTTCATATCCAAAACAAAAAGTAGCTTCCATTTTTTTTCTTGTAATTGCATACGATTTACCACTGCCCCCAAACTAATTCTAATTAATGATGCAGACTAAACTGACGCTACTGTGACAATTTGATTCGAACGCGCGGGTAGATAATCCGAATCCGGATTTCGATCAAATGGGACCAATTGGACTCGCCAGAAGTGATTAGAAGATCTAGCAAAACTAAACTATTTGCGCTTCTACAAGTTATTTGTTCTGATCATCACCGAAGTAGTCAACAAGGGGACATAAGATCTTGTATCTATACAGATAGCTACCAGCAGATGTAGTCAGATGTCATTATTTTTAGAAATATTTGCAATGTTAGGTATATATTTTTATTATATAACGCACCGATGCTACAAAGTTTCTGATCATGCAACGGACGTGAGATTACAGCCCATTCTATTACAATTATTATTAACATTAATATGATTATTTTAGCAGTTTTCCCGCCGTATTCGATAGTATTTAATAACGAAAGAATCCCAGCCTACTGCAGTAAGCTGCACACTTAATAGCACCTTTACTTTGAGGAACTGATCATTATAGTAAATTAGTTTTCACCCCCCCCCAATCCATGACATGTTAGGTAGCATGCCAGGATAAATGTGGAGGCGATGCGCGAGGGTGTTCCCACACAGGATCAACGTGCAAGGGCAAAGCAAGTCGGGAAAGAAGAGGAAGAACAACATCAGCAAGAGAATGAAATAGGAAGGAAGCAAAGTGAGCACAAAAAAAGACGTCCAGAAGGCCTAGCTAAGGCTAAGGTAACTTAAAGGATCCCCCTGGCGGCGCTGCTCCCCGTAATATAGGCTGGATGAGCCTAAGTGACCTAACCGTCTGACCTATGGCTCATTCTGCGCCCCCTGAGCGCTAGCGTGAGGAAAGCGAGGCAACAGCTGCAACGTAGGTCTCCTGCAACAATGTATTTCGTACGAGTGTAACTCGTGTCTCGAGCTTAATGAGGATTTAGATGTAAGCCTATTGTTCTTCAGTAACAAGAAACGCGTTGCAGCTGTTGAAATTTTCAAGGAAATGAAACAAGACTTGGAGCTTATGATGAGCAGTGTTTAGATTCAAACATCAGCAAGAAATGCTGCAATTGGTTGACACTCATGGAAATGCCGTAAAAGTCTGCAATTTCACCAAGAGTAGCACTTATATCAACAAACCCATAGCACAAAATAAGTTATTTCTTACCACTCAAGGAAATTAAATAAGCACTTTGAAGCTTGCGATCAATAGAAAAAATTACACCAGCAAATTAATGATTGAAATTATCGAGATATGTCTTTATATCTGTTGGCATGCAAAGAAATGACACTAAGACCGTGAAATCTACTACCAAGAATTGAGTTCAATTAAATCCAACGCAAACTTCTAGGCTGAAAAAACTCATCAATTCGTTCAGGTGGTGCTTACTAATACGACATTAGCACAGTGCCTGTCTACGACATTCAATTTCCTTCTTTAGTTTACAACAAGGGATATTTTTGGTGCAGTTATTTCTACAGCACAAGCCCCATACAAAAACGAATGGCGGGTCCATTTCAAAAAACATGGCGTGTATTTACATATAATGTATTTTCATGTACCACACACTTCTTTCATTTATCAAGTACATATACATAAAATTTTGACAAATTTTACAGAAAATAAGGTTAAATTCTGAGCACACACAAAACAGTGACCCCCACACATGAAAATTTCTAGAAAAACAGGCTACCAGTAGCGCAGTAAGTGGATGATAGCAAAATGCCACTTGACAAGTACAAATGTGCGGCAGTGTACGCAGTTATGCTCGCTCAAAGTACTCAGTAGTAACAGTAGTAAGTATTTACAGTGAGAAATAGTACAGAATCCAGATCCTGTTTCTATACGAGCGACAGTTTAAATCTTTTAAACTCGGCTGTGAGAACAGCAATCCGATAAAGAAGATAGGTACTACGGGCAGAAATGGTACTGTAGATGAACCAGTCGGACCTTTAAGTCCTCTGAGTTAGTTAGTTGACGGTCGCACCGCGTCTATTGCTTTGCACTTGTCAAACACCACTTTGCTCATCTCCGCCAACTCAACAGCAACAAACAGTAGGAAAATCTACATCCTGGCAACAGCAACCAAGAGTTTGTATGTATCTAAGACAAAGTCGAACACATCAAGTCCGCTACACGGTTAGAAGAATTCTTCACAGCAACGAGGAGACATTGCTCAATTCTCTGTGGCTATGTATGCAGCTTAGTTTTTCTTTAGTTTTGCATGACGACTACATAATAACGTACATACTAGATTAATGAAACCTAACCGACGATTACAGCCTGTACATGTAAGAGGCACCTACCTAATGCAATAGTATAGTTAACTAGAATACTAGCAACAGCTAGAGCTCCAGTCGAGCCCACATAGGTAACTGACAGTGCCGTGGTAACACTATCGTGTGAATGGTGGTAGCAGCAGCAGCAGTAGCGATGGTGGCCAGTACTGGCATTAGCGTTACAAAATCAGAGTGATAACGCCACAGCATTTTACAGGTAACACGCAGCTGTCACCGGGGACACACCAGTGTAGGTGGCAGCCTGTAGCACTCATTCATCAGTCATCCTGACTCATCCATACGTCATCCGTTCATGTCAGAACGCATTTTACATCCACGTCAGCACCAGCCCACTTGTCAGCCTAATGTGAGGCGATGTCAGCATATCCCATGCGGAAATTTGTGTCACACTTTACCACACATCAGTCCAGTCTCGACACGGTACACTCGCATCTACTGTAACAGCATATCTACATAACGCAGATCGTGTGAACACCTACAGACAAGGTTTGTGTTACATCAGCCCTAGTCACCACATATAAACAAATTTCATGTCAATATATATTATATAAGCTGTGACGAAACGTTGTCATACACACACCTACGCACAGAGCGATCTCTATAACGTGATATCTTGAAAGAGGTATTGTAATTCTAAACTGGAATCTGATCACATTTTACCTTTTATAAAGATTTAAACATACCGTAATAGAGATTGCCTTGTGCGCATAAAAAGACAGCTTCAACAAAACAAGACTACAATAATAAACAAGCACTGGGTGAAATAGAAATGAATGCAACACGTCGCCAGACTCCCGCAACTTAATTCAGTATCTCGGTGTTGGCTTCAGCTGCTGACAGTCACTAGCGTCAGCTGGACCGACTTGTTAGTTCAGCCAGAAGGCTGTGTGCCGAAAATGATCTGGTGAACCTGTCCCATAGGAGAGAGAGAGAGGTTGCTGGACTCTGTATGTTTTCTGTCCCAGGTCTCAAGGAGGATTGCACGTGCTGCGGTTGACGCGCACTCCTTCACTTTGGAGAACGTTACATGCAGAACTTGTCAGGTCAGTCGGTGCTTCGTGCCCTGGTCTGTTGCGGTTTGGAATTTATTGCCGGCATCGGCTTTCGGTCGTGTTGGCCATGCAGGATTTCAAGTCAGCAGTTAATTGCTTTTTGTTGGATTTTCTTTAGCAGCGTTTCGGGCTTCCCGGTGTTGCAAACTGATTCATTTGAGTTGTACTACCAGTCCATGGCGGCCCGGGTGTGAAGTTTTAATAATAATAAGTGTCGTACAAACAAGAAGGTCAAGACAAGCACTGGTCACTTGCATAGTTTGTCAAGTAAGGAGAACATATACTGTACAGTCCAGTTCTGGGACCACGTACCAATGCCTCTGCAACAATTTTGTCACTACCTTCGATTTCTAATTATTACATTGAGGGTTTTCCTGCCGTAGCTGAGAGGCGCGCACCTGTCGTGGCCATTACTAAATTTTCATCACAAAACGTCTAAAATTCGAAACGTTGTATAAGTGAATGTGTGAACGAAATCAAATTGCTGACTTCAATCATTACGTCAAGGCATTCGTGCCCGCAATAGTACACTTACCACACTCCTGCCTGGACAGCAGTACGACGCATGACTGATTAAATACCAAAGTTTAGGGTACAATAAATGTTATCAGATGAATTAAAGCGATGCACCATACAATATACGTGAAGCCCGCTCTTACCTGTAGAATTCTAATTAAAAATAAATATTTACGTTTTAAGTCTATGTTTTATTTTTACATTTTTTAGAAGTTAGACATAAGTGAAAATGTTCAATTTACCCACTGAAAGTATCAATTAACCTTACAATTGCCGTAGAAATAAACTATTATGCGCATGCTAAAACACGGTGCAGCATGTAGGTAGTGAAGGGTCAGTATATCATTGGTGCTGGCGCACTGATCTGCACCTCTCACAACTCACAGGCGAAGAAAGGACGACACTCTTACGATCGTTTTCCCTAAAAGGAAAAAACATCTCTCGGGAGTATGGGTTACCAGTGCTAGAGGCGTCCCACACGCCTCGCCTACATGTAACATCCTCGCACCATATGACTTATTAACAGAGTCTGTTGCTGCTTCTAAGGTTAATAAAAATACACTCGCACGAGAAGCAAGAAATTCTAATGTAAGCAAACGAAAAAGACCTGGATGCCAAGATGATGCCAATGATTGGCAAGTAGTGAGAGATAACCCTATCGGTTAGAGCTTGTCCGCAACCTCAATGGGGAGGGAGGAAATTCCAAATTGCTGATTTGCTTTAATTTCACGTGGTTAGCACAAACTGATTGCGCTAGAGACAGCCTGAAGCCCCCGTAGACGCGGCACTAGTGTTGCAAGCTAAGGAGAGGAGAATTGCAGCCATTCCAGTAGCTGCAGTAGGGAACGCATGCAAGGTGTGCTTAGGAATGCAATGCAATTTCCTACATCGGAAAAGCTTACGTAAACGGCCGACACTACCAATGTTCCCCTTCTACACATGTCTGTCATTTGCCTACAAATTTCCAATTGGCGAACAGCTATTTTCTCCAATACAAGGTCTGCAAATGCCGCCATTAAAATGAGAGTAATTTTCTCTTTATCGATGAGCTTGTCGAAATTTACTATCGATTTGCGCATCGTCACACAGCGCACACTACCACATGTCATCACACCCCACAAACTATCACATGTAATCACACCCCACAAACCATCACATGTCACCCCACTTCACAAACCATCACGCACCACACCTCACAAACAATCACATGTCATCACACCTCACAAACAATCACATGTCATCACACCTCAGGCTCACACACAACCATACGTCACCACATTTCACAATCCATCACACCTCACACACCATCCCACACCACACCTCACAAACCAGCACATGTCATTACACCTCACAAACCACCACACATCATCAGACCTCACAAACCACCATACATCATCACACCTTTAAAGCCACTGCATTGCACAAACAATTGTCACACATCGCTAAACATCCCGCACCACACACAGTAACACACCATACACAGTATCACACCACACACAGTAAAACACCACACTTCTCAAAACGTCTGCACCACAGGAGTGTTGTACACCATTACACCACTGACAAATGAATCGATACAGTAATTCACTGTACATACATTTACTTCGAAAACATGTGCGAGGAAAGTAACAATTCTCAACGAAGACGTAGGGATAATTCAATACAATAAGTCGTTTTAGATTGAACTACAAACCTAGGGCAGTATAGGAACATGCAGAAATAACTTAGGTTTTACATGAGGAGTGAAGATAGAGAGGCAAGACAGAACTTGTCTCAGTGCTACACGTAACATAATATAACTCTTCATTCATATTTGTCTACCCATAATTTGTGGCTGAGCGTTGAGAAACTCGGTGAAAATAGACCTAGGAATCGATTGCGACAGTTCCGGAAAGATAAGCTAATCTCAATAGCTTGTCTGGAACTTGAGGCATGAGCTTCAGATTTTATGATCGAATCTCTGGCGTTCTTTACCTTGAGGCTCCACAAAACTCAAGGCTGTAGAGCATGATTGCATTAAGAGCGGCCTCAGGAAAAGCAGGTATGGGACTAACGCTTGAAACTCGATTCAACGTCGGAAAACCGAAGCTCACGAATAAATTTACAAGCAAATAAAAGCGAACGAGTTTAGCTTACCTCGCTGGCACTGCCTCAATAGATGCAGCTCTTCAATAATTCATCGGTTTAGGAACACGGTATGAACTAGCACGCGCTTGCAGATGTCCTGAGGATCGCCATACAATACAGCAAAATCATGGGACAAGCTTCCTATTTCCCCAAGTTTTTGCATTGTGCCAGAGCAGAGCACGAATAATGTAGAACAATAGAAAAGAATATCTGATAGAACACATGAGGACTGTGGTAAAATCTACAAACAATCGAAAATACACGTGAAACCTGGTTTGGAGAGTTACACTGTAATAATTTAACACAAAACATTGATTTGATACAGGAGACAAAAATAATGTAACATCCAACAGATACCATGGCACATCGTTGAATTTCAAGACGCCTGTAAAACTTACTCCAAGTAAAGACACGTACTGCCACCGCCACATAGGTACATAAACTCAGCTTCTTTGACGCTGTCCACCTCCAGGACGTTCATTACAAAACGGTAACCAAATACGAACATCGCACCAGGCTTTAAATGGTCCATTTCACTTCTCTTATCACTTCTCCAAGATTAGAAGTAATGGGTGGTAGGTTACTAGCCCTGCGGCCATCATGTCCCCATCGCGTAAGAGGCCCAGCTCACTAAACAGTAACTGAAACTGAGGATATTTATATTAAGGAGAGGGCACTATAGCCTGCAGGGTACATGGTTTCTTTCAATATTCTCGGTACACGGGCTGCCTGCAAAGACAACACGAGTAGCTAGCGCAGAGGTTCCTAAACTGGGGTGCATGTACCCCCTTTGGGTGCGAGAGGACCTTTTCAGGGGTGCGAAATACTGTTTTGTTTCTCGGTCATTCACAAATGAACTTCAATTCGTGGCACAAAAGTTAGTATCAATTTCATTAATCGTCATCATATGGGTACTTAATTTTGTAAGGGCTGCGAAAGAAGTAAGAAGTTCTCCAGGGTGCCAGGCATAGCAGAGTTTAAGTACCACTGACCTAGCGCTTCTGACGAGTTAGTTCACTTGGCACTAGGCACTCAGAGTCGACCTGTTCCATAGTCGCACCAAACTGCTTAGCACTGCCAATATAATAGGGCATCATACCAACGCAAAAAAATACTCCAGTGATTATCGCTTAGAGTAATACGGTATCTCTGTAAGAGTATCTATTGCTGTCTGAATAACCTAACCACAAACTACCAAAAGTAGATAGGAGTGATAGTTCAGGGTCTAACTCTTCTTCGTCAGTTTCTTGAACTTAAAACCAGACCCGAAGAACTGAACAGCTACCCATCTCTGGACGCCATCTGCTCCTTAATGGCTCTCGGTTTGAATCCTATTTACTTTTCAACATGCCCCAGTTTACCAGCTGCTGCTGAAATAATTGCGACGTGACCGCGTTCCGATGCAACGAGTCTAACGGGACATTGATCGAGGTTACCATGTTGTGGCATCGCACCCACACTGCCTGCCCATGAGCCCACGGCTGCTGGTGCTGATGAAGTTTCCATTAAGCATAATCGCCATAAAAGCTTGGAAATAAGACACTGGATGGATTCAGAGGCCCATCCTCTTACAATTGACGGTGAGATAACACTTAGGTTTCGGAATAATAAACCAAATTTTTCTTCTCATATTATTTCAACTGAATGCGTGTTATGACAAAAAATGATCCAACACTGATCTTTACATACCGTTCAACTCCCATAGCGTCGTGAAACTTGCTTTATAAATAACCACCTCTGTAAATAAAAAACAGAGTTGTATAGTTGTCTATTTGTAACATAGCAGCACAATAAATGAAGAGCAAACATAAGAGTACATAGGCAACAACGCCACTCGTGGCACCGGTACTAACAAAAGAAAAATAAACTACTTTTATATTTACACACACTTCACTCCTACATTGCCTGCACACTGCAAAAAGAGGTAGAGTTAATGAATGATAGTCCCAGTACCTACAACCAGTAACGACTCAGTATTGGTACGAGGGTCCTAATAATTTCATGATCCGAACAAAATTAATGCTCAAGGGACCAGCAATGTACAGTACGATTAGTAAAACTGCAAGATAAAAAAAAGTGGTAATGCATGACAGCAGAAATACAACCAATAATAATTTAGTATAGCTAAGAGGGTCCTAATAATTTCATCACCGGAGTGAAATAATGTAATGGGAACCAATAATGTGCAGCGTGATGAACACGACCGAAGCGCGTGCTACGGCGACGAAAGCTGTCGAGTTGGACCATCTGAGGCCACGTGAAGTCTGACGCACATGGACGATAAACAGCAAGCTCACCAAACTATACATCCCATTACTACGCCACAAGAGGGACTACGAGGCTATGTATCCGAACCATCACTGGTGTGCATCGCTATGTGTCGGTATACAGATGTATAAAATTAAGAGATATTTTATGAAGCTCTGCAAGTGCCGCTTGCGTAATATCTTTACTCTTCCGACGCATGATTTACTCTCGCCTGTTCCGCAGGACTACCTACCACCGTTCGGCAAGTGCCCCGCCTGATACGGTGCATCAGGCACAAAAGGGTTAAGTATTCTGTGATGATTCACTTTATAGCCAATAATAAATAAAAAAAGAAAAGCGCGCGACCAGAATTTCATTAAATTCAGTTCATAGCGGTAAAATTAGTCACAAAGAGGGTTCAGTTGCCACGCAGTATTTGCTGTCAATGTGCTGATGGATTCAACACTTGCCTTTGATCTCATGTCCATGAGTCCTCCATTAACAAAATGGAACTAATGAAGCAAACTGCTAAGCATAAACGTTACCTTTTCTTCTCTCATCAAAATCTCATTTTTGCAAGTGGTAAGAGGCATACAATGACATTCATGCCAAGCATTCAGTGCAATAAACCAAAAAATACACGTAAGAACTCAAGAGCAATGCAATTATCATCAACACAATTGCCTTTGCAGGTCTATCTACTCAGGAACCTAACCTACAACAGTCTTACAGTTCAACAATCACGCTAGTAGGAATAGAAATGCAGTTCATAGCTTCAAAAAGTCCCGTCACTCCGCGTCTGGTTCACGATGTACCACACATCACCGTCAATCCTAACGAGTTACGTAGTTCACATTTCTTTCCGTCTTTCTTGCAGAGGGGCTACTAACTTAACTTACGCGCTTGCTATTCCGCACGCCCCTCAACGTGAATAACGAAGTGGATCCTCGAGCGTGGCCAGTACAAAGCCTTGAGTGACGTTACGGACGATCGCAGCCAATTACGCTTCGGCAGGTTTCATATCACGAGGAACTCGACTCCTCTGATTGGCTGTGACGGTACCAGAGGCTTTGTTGTGGTCAACTGAGAACACACGCTTCAGCCTTTACTCTGCGCGTGCCTAGCTCTACTGCACGGAGATTATTTACTGCCATTCTGAGAAGGGTGCGCAACCGCACTGAACCAGCCACCGTCGCGCTCTCTTGGGGCCCCGTGATGCCACTAGCTCGCGTCACCGTCACTAAGAAAACTGTTCTGGCTCTTCAGACTCATCTCGTCCAGCTCTCGCTTCTGCGCCCGCAAAAACAACAGCCTGAAATGCAGATATAGTCTTATATTATGCACGCTATATAAGCCTCTACTAAATCACTAAATAAAGGTATCCCAAAAGAAGATATTGAAAAGTAGTGCACCATAAATAACAAAAAAAGCGGAGAGGCCACATATAGAGGACAACCGCTGCTCAGCAAATCCAGAAAAAACAAAGACTATTGCTAGAATAAGAAAGGCAACAAAATGGGTACAGAAGAAAGTTGCCTTGTACTTCAATACGAAAACTGTGTTAGACTGCACATTTGCACCAGCATCAGCAAGTGAATAAGTCAATCAATAACATTATGTGATATCGAGGTAAAAAATAATTTGGAATTTTCTTCCACCATTCCAAAGCTGTAGCTATGTGATGGTCTTTTATTATCTAAACCCCAGGAACTTTATGTGGGTTACGAAAGGTTCGTAAACCCGACTTTAAATAAATATAAAAAATTCAGCTGATACCTACCTCTCGAACATAGCTAGAAAATGCTTTGTTATAAGCTTGCGAAATTTTTGTTACCCGCTCTTACTCCTTAACTGTGCACGAGTATAGAGTTGCAAAATCTGGTTCGTTTGTGAATGATATCAGTGCTATTCCAAGACTTGCTCTCTGGACAGGGTACGACCTCAATCTATATTGCAAATCTGTTCCCTAGTATCCCATCAAGAGACACATTAAAATATGCTGTAGCGACCTGTTACTGTAAATTCTCTCGTATTGGGCCAGAACTACTTTTATGATAAAGTGACTAAGTTGTTAACAAACGTTTTACTAGTGTGACCTTGATATTATTTTAGTGGGTGTGGGTACATGGAGTCCTCCACACGCGTATTGAGATTTGGGGTGTTTGAGCATAAAAGAAGGATCTTTAGGACCGGCAAAGCCCTGACAAACCCAGCAACCCTCTAACAAACCTGACAACCCCTAATAGAGCCCTCACATTCAGCAATAAACTACCATGCATAATAATGCAAAAGCCCAATGTTCCAGCAAAACATCCCGATCACAATTGGTAGTAGTAGTAGTGGTGATAGTTTAAGCTTCCTTAAATAAGTACTAAGCTCTTTTAAGAGAGGAAAATGAAGGGAGATATAGTATGTCGATAGAAACGGGGAACCCATGCACGAAGTTTTCACACAGGACCAACGCGCATGGGAACAGTAAGTCGGGCAATAAGAGGAACAACAGATAAAAGTAAGATCAGTAGGAGTATGAAAGTGGATGGAAGTAAAGTGGGCACGAAAGAAAGACTGCCCGAAGGCATAGCTAATGACTAGTTATGGTTATAATTATGAAGTTTAAGCCTCCGTTTCCGAGCAGAACAATATCACAGAAGAAAGAGCAAGGGACATATAGTATGCCAAGAGAAACGGGGAACCCATGCACGAAGGTGTTCCTACACAGGATCAACGAGCCCCTGGGGTTGCCTGGCCCCATAGCATAGAATGGACGAACCTAAACTAACCAAACCCTATGGCCCATCCTATGCACCCTGAGGGGGCTCAAAATGTTAGGGAAATAACCTTAGAATCCTGCATACGTTCTTATTAACTAAAGCCTAACCTATACAAAAAGCATACCTTATATCCTTTGAACACAGCCCATACCTATTAGTGTTACCCAACTTGTGTGCAATCATTTTGAACGGAACATCAATAATTTACAATATCTTTTCTATCATTTCATTGTTTCTTCAAGAATGCTGTTGACAATGTCCAATATGGCCGAAACATCCATTTTTAAATTGACATGACTTTTAGATCGTTTGTCGTCGCTTTAACCTTGATATTAGAATGGTGCCGCTTTCTGCAACATACTTTACAAACAGCACAATGTGCACCTCAGCCTTACACAAGTAGTGCTGAGTGAAGTTTTCTTCTGAAACACTAATGTGAGAAGCGAAATGGAGGAGCACGTTATGCTTAATTCAACCACCCCGTCACACAACAGTGGCCAAGCAACGAATTGGTGTAATGCTCGGGGCGATGCGCCCAGACCAATGAGAGTTGCATGGTAATATGGTGAACTATTTAATAGGCGCAATGTATTACGTCACAAAACTTACCTCTGTTCGTGCAGAGTGGCCTGGATTTCAGCTAACCGAACCATAGAGCGAGCCATTTTGAGATCAGTGGACACTTTAGTCATGTGCAAACTGCCCATTGAGTGCGCTTCTTCGGATAGGCGTTGGCTCTGCAGAAAGGTAAGCAAATAATCAAGTTTAAGTTTACACCACAAACCAGATTTAATCGTCCCTATGCAGTAAATCATGCAAGTACTGGTAACGTTCTAGAAAGTGAAGCTGAAGAACGTACTGCATAAAAACAGGCATCAGAAAGCAACAAAATACTGAAGCTAGATAGATGCACAGGGTGGGGAGTATGTTTTGCAACGGGGAATATTTTAATTTGTCACATTAAGGAAAAAGAGAATTCAAAAACCGTCCTACAGTCATTTAATTTTAGAATTCTTTCTATCCAATTTGCGATGTCCGACTCGACGTGATCCCCTTTAGCCCTAATTACTGCCCGAAGACGCTTTAAAAATATTCAGCAATGGTATTGATTAAACAACAACAAAGCACGCACGCCAACAACCACCCTGACACAAGAATGAGACGCACCTGTTTTTCGACAGCCTCAGCAGGCCAGTCACGCACGTGGGAGATGAGGGCCTCGTTGTAGTAGTTGGCCAGTGAGGGGGTGAGGGCAGGGGGTGGGTGGGCAGGCCGCTGTGACGACAGGGAAGTGGAGAGGGAACTGCTCCAGGAGGAGCCAGGCTGGCTCAGGGAGCTCAGAGACACACCAACAGTGCTGTTGCTGCCACTGTTGCTGTTGCTGTTATTACCAGCCAGTGCTAACGCTGGCACTCGGGCGCTGGTGCCATTGCTGTTCTCTGCTGCTCCTGTCAATTAAGTAAAAATGAATAATTAGAGTAATTCACTGAGAAACCGTACTAAGTTCTGAAGACTTCAAGGAATATATTTTAAAGCAATGCTACTCCTACGAAACACCAGAGTTTTCGTAATTACTAATGAGAGTAAAATATCAGGCTGATCCACAACATTCGAGGCAGTCCTTTTAACAAAGATGGAGCATTTTCTGGGAGAATGTACCTACGTTAATCTTGCTAGAGCTGAGTTTTTGTGGCTTTCACAACATGATATGGAGAGAGGACAAGTCGAGTACAAGGGATACTTAGTATATCAAGTAAAGCAGCGAACCAAAGCCCAAAGGAGCATTGCACATAGAAACAGCGTGTCGGAAAAAAATAGGGAAAATATGAAGGGAAGCACCTGGGCACCATGGTTGTACACTGCACAGTTCGGTGGACAGATCAGACTCCAGCTCCAACGATTATATGGGACCAGCGAGTGGCAAACTCAGACTCCAACCCTTCAACTCGTATGATTCCACCTTACGCGAACAACTCAAAATCTTACTGGAGCTCTAACTCGGTGACTGGTGGGCGTGGTAGCGAACTCTTCATTTCTTCACATGCTCAACTGACCACAATACCCATTGACCCATCCATGACTGTTACAATTCAGGGTTGCTGCCTAGCTGCTACCCGTAAAGGTAAAGTCAACTTAGACCACACCCTCAACTGGGAAACCCACATGCACTGGTTAGTGCTGCGGGTATAGGCCCACTGGCCCCCGAGGAGTAAGTGTAGTTGCAGTCGACCTCGGGTCACCAAGAACTACCTATGGCGCCAATTCGACGGAAGGAACCAATGACCCGAGACCCCCCACCCCCTCATCTGAGGAAAGCAGTTCCACCACGGCGCAATGCATGCACACAACTGCCGAGTCAGCACACCTAGATCAACAAAGAGCTCGCGTGCCTGGCTTGATCTCGAACCTGCGAGCGATACAAGGTGTTAGAGCTGCGAACGGAAGCAAGCTGCTACCGCCACTGTCAAACAGCACTGCCAGAAGAACTCTGATTCCTGCACGAAGATGTTCCCACACAGGATAAACGCACATGGGAACAGCAAGTCGGGAAGAAAGAAGAAGAACAGAATAAAGCATAAGTAGGAGTATGAAATCGGGAAGGAAGCAAAGTGGGCACGAAAGCAAGACGTCCCGAAGGCCTAGCTAATGGCTGAGGTAACCTACACGGGCCCCCTGGAGTTGCCTGGCCCCTGAGCATAGGATGGACGAACCTAAACTAACCCTATGGCCCATCTTATGCCCACTGGGGGGTTGGAGGAGTCATAGCGAACAGTTCATCTACAAACTACTCGACAGTCTACTTTTGCAAATGAGTCTCCGGCAAATTCACTCGATTTAATAAAATGCCATACAATTAACACTGAACCTCAAAAACAAACTGTTCATGAAATATATTAGCAAAGAATGCAAATTCATCAGCACAGGGCATCGGTGGCATCAAAAATTAAGTATAAATATTTTACGCCAGTCTACAGTCCTAATACTCGAGCACTGTCGCCCACTGATGACCTAGCTACGCTAACGATTTTTTTTTTTTTTAGATAAAGGTCAAGTCAACGTGACTGCACACCATAACTGAGAAATTCACATGCACTGGTTTCTGCCACAGATAAAAGCCGACTGGTCCTCAAGGAGTGCACGGCTGCAATCGATCAACAGAATGTCAGAGCTATGGCACTTGAGATGGAAGGCTCCTACGACAATAGCAACCTCCCGACTATCCCCAGTTTTGGTCAGGCGCCACAGCACAGAGTCTAGGCCTCTGTTTCCACAGCACCGGCGATGTAACAGACAAATAAGCAAGAGACATAACTATAGTATGACAATAGAAATGGGGAACCCATACACGAAGATGTTCCCACTTCCCACGCATGATTAACGCGCATGGGAAAAGCAAGTCGGGAAAGAAGAGGAAGACCAGAATAAAGCATGAGCAAGTAGGTGTATGAAAATTGAAGGAAGCAAAGTGGGCACGAAAGACAGACGTCCCGAAGGCCTAGCCAGCTACTGGCTAAAGTAACCTACACATACCCCCTGGGGGCGCTGCTCCCCGTAACATAGGATGAGTGAACTTGACCTAACGCTATGACCTATGGCGCACCCCATGCTGCCTGAAGGGACGTGTTCAGATTTCAGATGATATATTAGGTAGCTACTGGACCATACACGATCCAAGAGGCCCATTCCCATAGATGAGGCAAACAAAGCCTAGGCATACTACCGTAAGCGGACACAGTGAAAGTAACGAGGAATCCAACAGCGGCCGATTTGAAATTGAAAAGCGCCATATCACTTCACTAAATTCTCTACATGACGGAAGCAAGTACGAATCTATGCTCCATATCTGGTGACATGTAGCTATACTGTATATTTAACTTAAAAATACAGCATACGTGATCAGCTCAGAATCTCCACCGATATTAAACAAGTTGTTAGAAGCTAGTGTGCCTTTAGCATTAATTAGCATCACGGGTTCGTATCTGGGGTTTCATACAAGTAATATCTAACCTAGCTGTACTGTATTGGTGACAAGAATATACAGCTAGAAGTCCGTAAACCTCAATAACTAGCTCGTTGAATATCATCCTATGGCGAGGGCAGGAACCATCATAACAAATTAGGCCGGGCGCTGCATTAGTTGGTGGCCCAGAAAGCAGCCATGCGCGGCTATTATAATTTAAAAAAGCCCAATTACTTTTTCTAATTTAAAAAAGCCCAATTACTTTTTCAACACAAATCACCATCTACTTAATTGTCATCCAGCAAAACACTGCAATCAATAACAATGTGAATAAATAAATGCAAATGTCAGTAAATTACCACAGGAACTGGAGCCAGCGCATGACTACCTTTGACCCACGGCACAGACCTACGAGCTCTGATTACTCACCTCTCCTGGGGTCGGCATTATCATGAGCCTCGGAATGTGTGGGTGTGGGGGGACCCTGACCACCTAACCCCCCAGTGGTGGTATTGATACTAAGCATGTCGGTGTGTGGCTTGGCGGAGCTACTATTGACAAGACTGTTACTGCTGTAGCTACCGGGCCCATCGCTCGTGACACTGACGCCGCCACTGCTGCTGTTGCTGACGCTGTTGGTCGCACCGCCGCCGTACGACAGGTGCAGCCGCGCGTCAATACTGTTGGCTGCAGTGGTGCTGGCGCCGAGTCTCGGGTGGTTGCTGCTGCCGCTACTGCTGGTGGTGGNTTTTTACATTTTGAAATCTGAATTTTCTCCTATCTTATTCCCATAGAGCGTGACAGGAAAGATATAAATATATAAATAAATAAATAAAAACACGACGTGAATTATTATATAGTAGATACTGGTAGTGCCGCCCACAGTTAATAGATGTAGCACTCTCCAGGCAATTTTTTTATTATCTTAACAACGTTGTTCTCTTGTATCATTCCCCATTTTCTACATACATGAAGTAAAACTAACTAGCAATGATACTTACTGTAGAACATGCATAAGTACCGCATTGGCTTTAAGATTAGCTTTAAGACAGTAAAACGTGTCCGTGTAGGTAGCAACATATTTAGATTACCATTATCATAACTAACGGTATATTAGATGTTTAAGCCTCCCTAGACACAACAATGGTGATTCAAGAGAGGAAAAGGAAGGGACATGTAGTATGTCGACAGAAACGTGGATCCCATGCAAGAAGGTGAACCAACGCGCGTGGCAACGACAAGTCGGGAAAGAAGAGGAAGAATTGATTATTATATCAGATACTTTAAGCCTCTGTTTCCACAGCACCGGTGATGTAACAGACAAATAAGCAAGAGACATAACTATAGTATGACGATAGAAATGGGGAACCCATACACGAAGATGTTCCCACTTCCCACACATGATTAACGCGCATGGGAAAAGCAAGTCGGGAAAGAAGAGGAAGATCAGAATAAAGCATGAGCAAGTAGGTGTATGAAAATTGAAGGAAGCAAAGTGGGCACGAAAGACAGACGTCCCGAAGGCCTAGCTACTGGCTAAAGTAACCTACACATACCGCCTGGGGGCGCTGCTCCCCGTAACATAGGATGAGTGAACCTGACCTAACGCTATGACCTATGGCCCACCCCATGCTGCCTGAAGGGACATGTTCAGATTTCAGATGATATTAGGTACCTAGCTACTGGACCATACACGAGCCAAGAGGCCCATTCCCATAGATGAGACAAACACAGCCTAAGCATACTACCGTAAGTGGACACAGTGAGAGTAACGAGGAATCCAACAGCGACCGATTTGAAATTGAAAAGCGCCATATCACTTCACTAAATTCTCTACATGACGGAAGCAAATACGAATCTATGCTCCATATCTGGTGACATGTAGCTAGACTGTATATTTAACTTAAAAATACAGCATACCGTATTACGTGATCAGCTCAGAATCTCCACCGATATTAAACAAGTCGTTAGAAGCTAGTGTGCCTTTAGCATTAATTAGCATCACGGGTTCGTATCTGGTGTTTTATACAAGTAAAATCTAACCTAGCTGTACTGTATTAGTGACAAGAATATACAGCTAGAAGTCCGTAAACCTTAATAACTAGCTCGTTGAATATCATCCTGTTGCGAGGGCAGGAACCATCATAACAAATTAGGCAGGGGCTGCGATTACCTGGTGCCCAGAAAGCAGCCATGCGCGGCCATTATAATTTAAAAAAGCCCATTACTTTTTCAACACTGATCAACATCTACTCAAATTGTCATCCAGCAAACCACTGCAATCAATAAAAATGTGAATAAATAAATGCAAAGGTGAGTAAATTACCACAGAAACTGCAGCCAGCGCATGGCTACCTTTGACCCACGGCACAGACCAACGAGCTCTGATTACTCACCTCTCCTGGGGTCGGCATTATCATGAGCCTCGGAATGTGTGGGTGTGGGGGGACCCTGACCACCTAACCCCCCAGTGGTGGTGTTGATACTAAGCATGTCGGTGTGTGGCTTGGCGGAGCTACTATTAACAAGACTGTTACTGCTGTAGCT
>LQNS02278096.1:26393479-26407572 GCA_001587735.2 Parhyale hawaiensis | reverse complement strand
CAGCTTATGGAGCAGCCCAAGGTGATTCACGCGATCAAAAGCAGCACTAAAGTCAAGCTGTACCAACCTTGCCTCATGACCCCTATCAAGAGCCAACTGCAACACATGAGAAATGTGAGGCAGAGCATGCATCACAGGTTCCCAAGCCCTTACGAAAACCATACTGTGTTGGAGGAAGGACACCCTGCTTTTCAAGAAAGCAACCCAATCTCGACGCAACCAACCTCTCATAAACTTTCGACAAAACAGGTGTGATCGAGATGTCGCAAAAATAATAACAATGCTCTGCAATGCTGTGTTCTAAAAACAGAAGAAACAAGTCACTCATACAGTAATGCCATCTCTCGTCAACGTACCGTACCTACTTAATTGAAAGGTGCGATGTGAATTCTTTAGAGATCAATGAAAGTTTGACAACAGCATAGAGCAGAAGTAACATAGCAGTGACTATAGCAACAGTTAAGAAAAAAGGAAATAGTGTAGCTAGAACTAAGATGGCCATTGGAAGAAAACTGACGGACGAGCAGTCGACAAGAAAGCCTTGAGGTTAAAGTAACCTACATGCTGTACGGTAGCTATAGCAAGGCTATTTCTGGTATTTTGGGTAGCGATTCTTTTGTGATCACGATGCGTGAATATAACAAACTTAACCCATAGGTATATATTATATACTTTCTAGTTACGTTAGAAGTAGAAGTTTTTACTAGCGCTTCAGTGGCACACTGCCTATATCACACCTACTACTTTCTAATTTCTACTAAAATATCAGCAGTGGGAACAGTTGAGATCCGTGCCAAATACTGAAGGTAGGGAAATTTAAAGTTTCAAAACTATCCTGATTACGATAATGTCATAGCTAAGTGTCTAACATTGTTTGGCAGTGGCGACAATACCACAAAAAAAGTGAAGCCTTAATGACTTAGTCCACCATTAATTTAAGCCTACACTATAACGGCGATTCAACAGGGGAAGACAGGAGGGGCCATACAGCCAGTATGTTGACAGAAACGTGAAACTCATGCACGAGTGTTGCCACGCACGATCAACGTGCACGAGTACAGCAAGTCGGAAAAAAAAAGGAAAAACAGAACACAGAAAATCCTCAGAAAGAGCATGAAAACGGAAGGAAGCTACGTGGCACGAAAGATAAACGTCCCTAAGGCCTAGCTAAGGTTAAGGTAACCTCAAGAGTACCCTGGGGGCGCAACTCCCCATAACGTAGAATGGGCGAACCTAACTCGTACCAGTACCCAATGCCCTGGCTAAGCATTCACTCACCAGTGCCGTGCTACGGGACATGTGCTCCGATGTGCGCTCTCTGCCATCACGCCTACGCTCCTTTGGTGATCTGCTACCTTCTGGGGAAAATCCAAGTAATATATCAACGATGCAAAGCTGATACCGCCAAGTGGGAAAGAGTCAATCTTCCCTTCAAAAATACCTTCTCTGCCAATCAGACAATGCCTAGACTACTTCCAACGCCTGCTCGACACATAAATGCCATTCATAATTCAATTTCACACAAATGAAATTGTAGTTTCATTATTGAATTCAATTTTTTTGTAAATTCAACTTGTCGTATCTGAAATACACTTTATCAAAAGCAAAAATTCAATTTCACAAACCCAAATAAAACCTACTTTGAGATAAACACATAGCTAAACTTCACTCGTTTCGAAATCATGAAATTTTAAATTCTTCCCCTTAAAATTCTTGGCAAATTTTTATTCCATGCTGCATCACTAATACCAGCAGTGTTTAAACCTTCAATGCTTTCTATTTATCAAATTTTCTAAAACATTTCATAACAATAACGTTACAGGTAGCTTTTATAAGGAGAAGTTTATGTAAACAGATAACAGACATAAGCAAATGGAGAACGGTGCCTCAGAAAATTTATGCAGTAGTGTAAGATCATCATCGGGTACACATCAGAATTAAGTTTTCTTTTCAGGTTGAAAAACCTTTATTTAGCTACACAAGCAAACCCAAATGCATCACAACACATCTACCTTGTGGTTAATACCTCGTCTGTTACTGGCATTTTAAGACACTCTGCAGAGCCGAATTCAAATGAAGATGGAGATACGAAATACCAACACACACCCATGTATTCATCAAGATGAGGAAATTTGTAATGTTATCAGCAAGCGAAAGCCAGCCAAGCTCCCCCTCCAGTTTGTTGCACACCAAAGGTCAAAGGCGCTATCTGTACTACAAAAATTAAGAATGCGCGGTAAAAAACTTTACGATGAAGCTGGTACACAACTCGGTGACCACAACTTGTACTGCGCATTTGAACAGGTGCAGCTACAGTGGTGTAGTTTCCATAAGAAAAGAATTTCAAGGCCCATTGCAGACGATAGTCTTTTGTCTTGGGTTTTCACTTCACCGCGTTCGAATGCGTTGCTGTGTCTGTATAAACAAGGAAAAGAACACTGCTTTTTGAGACAACATTCGCTTAAGTTTTAAAAAGACACAAGACACTACACTAGTGACATGGGCTAAGCTAGAGAATACGACGGTAAAGGTTTTACTTTTGGTAGACAACACAGTCCTGTTAGCAAGGACTGTCAGAAATATTGGAACGTGGTTGAGTGAAAACACAGGACAGAAGACTATCGTTTTCAGCGGGCATCAGCAGCATCTCAGTGATCCATGCCAATGAGAGGTTAAATTTCTCCTTTAGCATCGTCTCCACTGTGTCTTTGACCCTGATGAGTACGATACAATGATTTTTTATCCAGGTAATCATATAAATAGGCTAGTACCACTCACCTCTGTTGTCCCGATAGTCCCTAGAGCTGAATTCTCGATCTCTTTCTCTATAGGCTTCTCTTTTATAGTAGTTAGTACTGCCGCTGCTACCTGTAACACATCCAAAAGATGTTCACGTTAGTTCCTCAACAACCACCAATGCAATGGCTACCTTAGCCAGTAGTTAAAAGAAGAACATTCAAGATGATAGTTTCTCCCTAGATTGAATTTAGCTAGTAGGTATTTCAAATAGAGGGAATGGAATTGATATGTAAGTGTGTGAGTGTGTGTGTATATATATACATAGCTATAAGGAAGTTTTTATTGAAAGTCTTCAGGGCTTTTCATTTATTTAACCCCAAGCTTTCGAGCTATTAAGCATAGCCCGTCTTCAGGGGAACCAAGGAGCTTTAATATTAAATCTCCTTGAGGGGAACAGAAGACTTTCAATAAAAACTTCCTTATGAATACACCTGGGTGTTTACGCATATTTCAAGAAATATATAGCTATATGTTGACTATATATATCTTCGCAAGGAAACAGTCAGAAAGAGGAAAAACAGAACTAGAGCATTCTGAAAGCGCATACTTCTACCACGCAAAACAATAACAAAAAATCAACTTGGTCCTGAGACCAGGATTTCTTTGATATCAAAACCTGAATTAGGTCGTTTTTTGTCTTTTCATATTTCTAGCAATTCCTGCCAATTTCATGAAGATCCGTTCAGAACTTTCAAAGTCATGTTGCTGGCAAATACATAAAAAAATGAACAAAGACAAACTCAACAAGAACATAGCTAACCTTTGGAAAGAGAAAAGAAGAGACGCTCAGAGAATGAAAAAGGAAAAAAGTGATGTGTGCTAGGAAAGAAAGATGTTCTATAGCACTAGCTAAGCTTGAGACACTCGGTGGAGAGCATTCATATTAAATAAAAATCTGCAGCAATAGGCGAATACCAATCACCTTTTCATGCTTGAAACTCGGCTCTAAGCAATGTTCGATCTAATTTTCATACCAAAGATAGTAGGTAGACTAACAGCTTTATGATATAGCAACTCAAGTTTCTGTGAAGATAAACATAGATTTATCAACCTTGGACTGGCTATGAGGAATGTAGCGTACGAGATTCTCCAGAAATTTAAGTAACACGCTGCTTTCCCAACACTTAATGATATTTGGTATATACGTACATGTAATATAGGTACCTATGTAAACGGTATGATAGACCGTTATGTATAGTTGACTGTTCATAATAGACAATTTGAAAACACCATTTTTTTCTTTGCCCAATATTACGGTTCATGAATGCGAGGTGTGTCATCGGATCAGACGGCGTCATACTTTGTATAGATAATATGGGTGAAAATTTCTTAGGTGAGTAATATTACCAGAAAATTTTTCATGATGAATATTGTATTGTGCATCATGGAAGATTGTGAGTGATTACGCTGTATAAATTTTCAAGCCCAACTGCAAACAGCTATGATGTTTCAATAGAGAAAACTTCCAAGGAAGGGATAACTAGTAGCTACCTATATACATTGATAGAAACATGAAATCTACACATAAACGTGTTCCCACACGAGATTAGATTAAATATGCAAGAAAATGGAAGTGGAAGTCGGAAAGAAAAAGAGTTAGTTGTTAGTTATAGTCAGAAAGTTTGGACCTCCGTTTCCGAGTAGAACGATGTCACAGAGGAAAGAGCAAGGGACATATAGTACGTCAACAGATACGGGGAACCCAGGCAGGAAGGTGTTCCCACACAGGATCAACGCGCGTGGGAATGGAAAGTCGGGAAAGAAGAGGAAGAATAGAATTAGGTTTTATAAGAAGATTTAAGCCTCCCTAAACAAGTACTAAGCTCTTCTAAGAGAGGAAAAGGAAGGGATATATAGTACGTCGATAGAAAAACGAGGAACCCATGCACGAAGGTGTTCCCCCCACAAGATCAACAGGCATGGGAACAGCAAGTCGAGGAAGAACAGACAACAGTAGGAGTATGAAAGTGGAAGGAAGCAAAGTGGGCACGAAAGACAGACGTCCCAAAGGCCTAACTTACGGCTAAGGTAACCTACACGAACCCTTCCCCCCCGGGGGTGCTGCTCCCCATAACATACGATGGGCGAATCTACACTAACCAAACCTTATGGACCATCCCATACCCCTGAGGGGCAGAAAGAAGAACACACCAGCTATAGCTACTCATTTTTGCTGAATTTTCCTTCAGACATTCCACCTCCTTCGGCAAAGGCAGGGTAGTGACAGTAAGTCACCTCTGACCTCAGAGGTACTTGACAACTATCTGTAGTGAGTTGCTGTACCCCTGGCCTTCTATCAAAGACAGAAGTTAGTAGAGGACTGCCTTTTTCTGGATTGTCGAGGAACAAGTCAATGTAGCAAAGACCCTGTTAGCACAGTGCTGTTCTAACTAGGGTTTTTGATGAATTCCACCTTCACCTGAGGTTCAGAAGCCATTGCCAGCGAGTTGAATCCCCTGTAATTCAGAACCTTCTTGGACCCCTTAGGGTCACTGCTTTAGCCTGGCTCCTTCTTAAGAAGAAAAGGAGCTTGAATCCTTTCTTGGAGCGTGATTCGGATCGTTGCGAAACTGACCCATCTCCAAGGGTGGTGGAAATTTTCACGAGCGCTGGATTTCCAGCAAGAGCTGTGATGCTTCACCCAACCTTCCATACCTGGTTACTCGGCGGCTCTCTAGGAAAACTACCAACTGCAAACCAGAAGTTCTCTGGGAATGTCTTCTCCAGCATTATCTCTGACGGCAGGCTGAGATTCCTCGACTGAGGTTTCAGAATCCTTGGTTCCCAAGTAGGGAACCCGTAGCAGGCATACAGCCTCTATCCACTCTAAACCAGCCTCCTGAACTGTCTGCTCAGTACAACAGACTAGGTCAATTATATATATTGACGCTCTCTAATTCCCAGAAGTTTACTACTTCCAACACAGGAACTTCTGTAAGTACTCTTTCCACTGGACTGTCTAAGGGGGTGGTAACCTCCTAGGCTCAGGTAGACCAACTCTGAAGTACGATAGAGAGACGCTAAGCAGGAAAATGACCTTTTCATTCTGTCTAGTTGAGGGCGATTTCTTGCAACAAAGATGGTTTCCACCGTCGTAGAAACCCAAAACCTTAACAGGACCCTCAAAGAGGTTCTTGTACTGACCTTAATTACTCTACGGTTAAGTAAGCATCCCCCTTCAGATAAGGGCAAGAAGACCTCTTGATGAGTGGAGAAAAGCTGAAAAAAGAGCAAGGGCCCCGGCTCCGGATGCCTGAGCCTATCTGAGGCTCTGAAATTGGACCTGAAGGGGTCTTTGGTCGGCTCGTCTGAGCCCGGTTTTTCTTTTTCCAATTTTCTGGAACAGAGACACCTACCTTCCAGGCTTTTGTCTGAGTCCCGTCTCCTGGTGACAGACCCACTATTTAAGCCTCTTGCAACTCCAGTCCAGTATATATCCATAGTGCAAATTTCTGCTGCTACCCAGCTTTGGACCTGTCTGGGTAAACGTCCACTAGGTGACTCTTGCTTAAGGTTATTGTCGCCCTATGTCAGTAGGGGGCAGAATTAACCTGCTTGTAAAGGGAGGACCCCCTCCTTTACTGGTCGATGGTCCTCGTCTATACAACTTGGGCTTGGCCAGAAACCCAAAGGGATCCTGCCTTACTCTGCCCCTGACCTAGCTAGAGGTTTTCCGACGTTAGTAGGGAACTCTTCCTTACCTAGGCGGACCCAACCTGCGTCGCAGCCTAGCCTGACCCATCTGAAATGGTCGAATGCTCAGGTCTGCAAAACGGAGTCTAAGCAGGCCCAACCTGGGAAAACTATGGTTTCCTGTCGCCTACTAGCTAGGAGGAAACCTCCTGCTCGACTTAGTGAATCTTACACCAGTTTAATTCTCCCAAGAAACTACTGCTCAGGGGAAAACTAAGGTTTCCCTGTGGTGAACCCCACTGGGAACCAACCGACGTTTTCTAACGCGGTCTCCTGGAAGTTTGAACTGTAGTACTATAAGGCACATATCAGTAATCCCAGTTCAGGATTTTATGCCGACACTGGCTTGAATATCGTAGGTATTAGGTATAATAAGAGGATTTAAGCTACCCTAAATAAGTACTAAGCTCTTCTAAGAGAGGAAAAGGAAGGGACATATAGCATGTCGCTAGAAAAACGGGGAACCCATGCACGAAGGTGTTCCCACACAGGATCAACGCGCATGGGAACAGCAAGTCGGGAAAAAAGAGGAAGAACAGACAACAGTAAGGTCAGTAGGAGAATGAATTTGGAAGAAAGCAGAGTGGGCACGAAAGACAGACGTCCCGAAGGCCTAACTAATGTCTAAGGTAACCTACACAAACCCCCTGGGGGCGCTACTCCCCATAACATAGGATGGGCGACCCTAACTAACCTAATCCTATGGCCCATCCTATGCCCCCGGAGGGGGCTTGAATATCTCTTGCTTGTTGATTGAACCTAACTCCGCCCAGCCTATAAGGTCTGCAAAGACCATTCTCTACCAACGTAAGGCTGCCCCTAGATAGACTCCACATATCCTCAGATGTATCGTAAGACCTCTTCTCCTGAGGTCTCTGGAGTAACTTGAACATCTGGTGTCTTACGTGGCCCTGCGCCGACTAAGGCTTAGGAGCAGTCTCTGAGAGATAGAAGGGTTGGACCTTATATCTCATCACCTCCCTTCAAGAAAATTCAGGCTGGCAGGGGGAACGCTTTCCCAGAGGGGAGGCTCGAGAGTACCGACCAACCTGATAGCCTGAGACGGTAGTACCGTTCTTCAGGCAACTCCTCGGACACCGAAGGCGTTATGAACATCCAAGCTAGGAGGGGAGACTCTTCTATAAAAAATTAGAAGAGCTTTCCTTTTCCACCTCAGGCTTCTGCCTGGCTCTCAGTTGACTCCACACCTTCCCGGGATAGTCTTCTTCATCTCGTCTTTTGCAATGACACTTCTTTGCTCTGCCTTAGCTCTGACCAGCGTGTCTCCTATTTCGGAGATATCTGTACGCACTCTGAAGATTCTAAAATCAGTTATAGCTATGTCTTCTGCATAGCTTAGGGTATGGAAAAAACCCCGCTGTTAGCTATAGCTGAGTTACACTCCCAGTCTACCATCTCAAGTCCTGGGACTTGGACAGCTCTCCTCCCATCAAGTTTCCTTCAGGGCATCGGGAGGAAAGACTTACCGGAGCACTGTGTTTTCACCCTCAGAAAGATCCTGAGGCTTGGGTGAACCCGGATTATGAAATCCGCCAGACTATGCTTGACTCCTCGGGGCAGATAGTACGGTTCTGCCTATCATCCGTTGGGCGGTACACATCCTTCCTAGTTGGAAGACCTCCTGGTTGCTGATCTTCTACACTCGGAACTGTTCACACTGGTCTAAGCTAGTAACAGCTCTCTAGGCAGCAACAGAAATTACCAGAATAAGCAGAGGATGGTGGCTGAAGCCATGTCTGCCACTCTCAGGAGTCACTCTCTGTCGAGTAAGCACTTCGTGATGCTCTGAAGTTATCTTTAGTTCCCTTCTATAGAGAATGGATGGCGCCAAATTAGGGAGGTACAATATCTCTGGACCAGACACTATCCAGCAGGGTTGCAGAGTCGGAGGATTTAAGGGGGAATCAGCATCTCAATTGCTTGAGGAGTCGGAGCTGCATTTTTAGATCGAATCCGACATCCCGTTTATATAAAAAAAACATTCTGAATTTTCAGTCTCGACTTGAAAGAACTTGTAAAAGGGGACATTTTTTTTGTACGTTTCTCTTTTACAGCTAGTCTATAGCCACTATGTATTTTCCTATTCCACATGATGAGGACATTAAGAAAATGTTGGGTAGAACTTTCACACATGGTACATTATGTGAAGGGGGCATGGGGGGCAATATGATCTATTTTGGACCGATTGTTCTGAAATTTGCATAGTATAGATATTTAAAAAAAAAACACATTTTGTTCCTACAAATTTTTTGATTTACACCTTAGTTTTTGAGATAATGGGGAAAGATATATTAAATTTTAAATTTTGTCGACTTTTATTTAATATTAGACTTTTTGCCTTTGTGTAGCTTTTCAATGGAATAGAACTCAATGAGTTTTCATGCTAGAATAAAAACAATGACAGTTTGGAATCTTTGAAATATTCTTAACAAAACTATAGAGCAGGATTTTCCATTTTTGCCCTCATAATTTTTTTTTGTAACACAGCTCAAAACTGAATTTCCTATATTTTAGCTAGTGATCAGACAGAATAGAAAATGGAGAGTCCAGCTCTGTAGTTTTGTTAAGATAGTTTCAAGGATTCCAAAACCGTCGTTGTTTTTATTGTAGCATGAGAACTCATTGAGTTCTATTCTTTTGAAATTAAACAAATACACTTCTATTTATACATATATTTCCTATTATGTCAAAAGCTAAGGCCTAAATAACAAATTTGTTGGAGCAAAATGTATTACTTTTTCCAAAATACATATACTGTGCAAATTGTAGAACAATCTGTTCACAATCAATAATTCTGCTCCATGGCCCCCTCTCGAAATGTAGCTATCTGGTGTGAAAGTTTTACCCAAATTTTTTTTTTTAATATCCTCAATTTAAAGTCATAAATGATGCAAAATATCATTGTATATGTACAATACTCATAGCATCTTCAACTTAATGTGTGTGTATACTAGCAAAAATTATTTGGACATGTTTAATGTTTACATGAAATATCTACTTTTTGGACCAAGGAGTCGGAGTCGGAATATCTTGAGGGCCAAGAATCGGACCTTGAACCTTCCGAATCCGCAACCCTGCTATCCAGCTTGTCCTGATTACTCCCCGCGAGCGAGACCCAAGCGTGAACCATCCAAAGAAGCCCGCCATCATGTTCTAACAGAAGACGAATTTTTAATCTCCGTCAAGGATTAGTCACGTCCTGTCTCGCTCGCTCTCTGAGACCTAGGATCCCTTATCCACAACGCTCAAAGTTGAGGTAAGGCAGGGCGTCAGCCTTAGTCAAGGCATCAACCTACTTCAATAACCTGAGGCAACAAGACAAGGGTCAGGAACCCCTTCTCCCTTCCTGGGGCATGGTTCCTGAACCACTCCGATGAGGGAGATAACTACTAGCTAACTATTGTTCTTTCTCAGCTCATCTTACCAACTCCCTCTGTCGTCTCAGCACAGTTAGAGATAGACAATAGTTTATTGTAGGGTGGGGACCTCTGTCCGCTACCTTAGACGTAGTTTAATTACTTTGGAGGTTATCGACTTCCCCAGAGTTACCCTGAGCTAGCCAGTGGCCATCCTAAGCTAATGTCTACTGGCGTATATATATTTTTATCCTGGGCTTAGGACATCAAGAGTCCTAAAACAGCGCTAATCTAACCAATAGTCCAACCAACGCTTGGAGTTTGGCTATAAACCTCAGTCCGGCTTACTGCCTGAGGCTCCAACCTAGGTGCGCTTCTGTTCCCTGCTGCGGACCTAAGATCCCTAAACATCCTGCCGGGAAGGAGTCACCCATAGTAGTACCCGCTGCAAGGGCATCAACTCTTCCATGTGTCCATGGCTTGAACTTATCCAATCAGAATGAGCCTGAGGGAAATTTCCCTCTAGGGAGCTTCTAATTCTAAACTGGAATACTCAGTACCTCTGGGGTCAAAAACAACCAGTTCTCTTGGGAGAAGTATCTGCCTGTAACTATAGTGTATAGGACTCCTATAATGGAGCTTCCTGACCTGGCCCGAGAAAATAGCCAGTTTGAAGCTAGTCTAGCGTCCGATTTCGGTTCCAGGCCAACCTCTGACTGGGGTATAACCCAATTCTTCTTGATGGGACAACTCCTGTTCCAGCATGAAATTGCCTTCTAGAAACCAAACACCGAGTTCCTCTCGGGAATCCAACCATGAATATACAACCATCTGAGGTTGGGCTTTGATATCATACTAATGGAGTGGCCGGGAGACAGAACCCAAGGCTTTAATGAGAGCGTCTGCTGCGAAGTGCTCTTAGAACTTCATAACAAGGGCTACGTATGGCTCAAGAAAGGGATTAAGCTCTAATGAGACTTCTAGGGCCCCGCTAAGCAAAGGTTCCAGTGTACGATACGCTGGGCTGAGATTCAACACTGGACCTTCCTAAAGGAATCCGGCAGGCCAGTTTAGTTCTTCCTCATTTCAGGGGAAAAGTCAGTACTGGAACATTCCTCACTTCAGGGGAAAAGTCAGTACTGGAACAATTTTCCTGTCTCTCTAATTTAGGGCGGAGAGCCGCTGAAGCTATGTTGAGCCAAGTCGATGACCTTGGCTTTGACTGTCCTAGGCGTACTGTATTCCTATGTCTTGGGGTGAAGTCTTTCCAAGACTAAACCCCAAGGCCCGGGGAAACAGACCAATTCAGATGATTGTGCTTGCAGTCAGCACATGAACTCTGGCATCCAACCTAGGGTACATTCTCCAGCTATCCCCCCGTAGCGGGGGGGGGGGGGCGGCAGTGACTCGCCCAGGCAAAACCACTCATTCTTGCTTCCGACAGATTGTTTCCTTCCGGAGTCGAAGGAAAACAGTCCATACGTACCCAGTGCTCAAGCTCCCAAAAGTTCGGAGGATTCTGGATATAACTCACAGCGGAGCTTAATTAGACACTATCCGTGCCACAGGCTTATCGAAGACCTCGAGAGACTATAAGCAGCAGTCTCCCTCCGATGCCTCCTGAAAATCTACCCTGAGGTGTGAGCCAAAGAGGGTTCTGTGGTGAGCTGAGCTAAACCTCCAGAGCAGTTCTGCTATGAGGCAAATTCCATTGTTGGACTGCGATTGCCTGCACTGAGGCAGAATCCCAACACTCCTCGCAGGATCCTATGCCCACGCATCTGCAGCGGACCAAAGTCCACGCTTGGACTTTCCAAACTATTCAATTCTAACCCGACTGTAGTCAGCCGAGGCTACATCACCTGTCGGTTGATAACTGCTCGTATATCTCTGCCCCACCGGGATGCTGCATCCCGCGGCTAAGTTTAGCTGGGCCACAAGTAAAAAATCACAACCTCATCAGGTTGCCTTTTACTAGAGCTACGTCCACAAACAGAATTGCAGGGCTCCAGCGACATTTCTACCATTGCGTTCTCCCGGGATTAAGACCCGCATGGTTCTTATGGGGATACTTTGGTCTTAATGGATGGCCCCATTATGGGACTAAGTCGAAACCAGGCCACAACATTGCGGAGCCAGCCCTACAGTGGAAGTCACAATCCCTGACACAAGACCAGAGATGGATCATTACAGAATTCTGTTTAGTCCCAACCTCCTACGTGGAGGCCAGAATTAACAAAATTTTGATCTGAGTAAATCTGTTGAAGTCACTTCGACCTGCAGGTTTTTTTTTCTTGACTCAGTCACAAAAACAAGTGGTCACTCTTGCACTCCCTTATGGAGGAGAAGTGCACAACCTTTTTTTTTACGTTCGGGACTCCCAAACCTGTCGGGTTTTAGGCGTCATCTTGGAATCAGCCAAGATCGAAAATCTGGCCGATTTGAGACTTCTGACTATTGGAGAGCATCCCAATAGTTGGAAAAAACGCTCTTGGTAGCGTTATAAGCCCTCCATTAAGTGGAGGGCCTCGCTCTTTGGCAGCAATAACAGAGCTCAAATAAGTGAAGGGCCACACTCATGGCGGACTTGTTAGGGCACTATGGACTACCAACCAAGTCAGTACTAAGTAGCTACCCCCCATGTTGTGGGGGGCCTTGCTCTATGGCGGAGTACTAGCCCTCCATCTTGCGGAGGGCCTCACTCTATGGCGGACTTGTTAAGGCACTGTAGCCTACCAACCAAGTGAATGAGTGAGTACTAAGCACGCCCATGTTGTGGGAGCCTTGCTCTTTGGCGGAGTACTAGCCCTCCATTTTGTGGAGGGCCTTTCTCTATGACGAAATATATATGCTTGACGGACTTGTTAGGGCAATACGGCCAATGAACAATGACTTGTAGCAACAATATATTTCGTGGAAGTCTTAGGGCACAAGTGCCTACCACCTTAATGTACCTATCGCTGTGCTATATGGAATTGTTAGGGCAACAAAGGCCTCCCATCCAGTCTTTGATATTACGTTGACAGGTGGCACAGAAAGGCCGTAAGGGCCACCATCACAAAGGATGCAAAAATCCTAGGGCAATATACTTCGCGGAATTGTTGCGAGCCACTGGGGCCTACCTGGAAGTACTTAAGCAAACAATATAGCTACTTGTTGGAATTGTTAGGGCACAAGTGGCTACCACCAAGTATTTATTCCTCTATTCCGAGGAAAAACCATTTACGTCAACTTTAATTCAAAACACAAAGGCACAAAACACCATCACCGTCACTGGTCTTCATGAACAGAACAGCTGCTGCAGCTCTGTGAACACAAGGAGATCGGGGTTAAGGATCATAGATGGCGGCACCCTAGGCCGATCACACACCAAACACAGTCTCCACAAAGTATCACTAACAACGGTTGAAACACATTTCCAACTAGGAAAACCATATTAGAGCACTAATAAACAGTAAGAGAATATTTCCCAAGCTCTAAGATCGACAGGTGAACACAGAGCAGCAGCTGAGACCAGAGCACAGATGACGATGTTAAAAGTAGCGTAAATCGTAACAAATTGGGGTAGTGCTGGTGCTGGGCTCCCGAGGTACCAGGTGGGCGGGGCCGGAAAAAAAAATTATAAGAACACCGAAATATGTCTACAAAGAGGGTTACGCCTCGAAACAGTCTAAATTACCATTTAGACGCCCCCCAAAGTTGGGCGCTGTCGCGGGTCTGGTGCTACCGACAGAGGTGTTCTGTCGGAGCCAGCCACTGAGAATGAAGAAGCATTCCCAGTCCTTCTAAATGGGGTTCATATTAACTATTCTAATACTGTATAGCTAAGTGAGTACCTATGTTACATTTCATGTGAGTGCCAATGAGACAATTTCTACACTGCCAAATATTTGCTACAATGTTTAAAATCGTTTGTAATTGACAGGCGTCACAGTTGTAATTAATCCATTGTATAAAACAAAAGCTTAAAGATGAATTACAAAGATTTAACAGGGATAATTCATGAGCAATGACTGCCCAATTTACCAATATCTGAATTACTGTCACAGTTACCCACTTTTATGATAGCGAGGTGACTGTGATCTGGAATCGGGGGAGGAAGAGCGCAGGGAATTTGTCGAGGGTGAGTCAAGTCTCTTGTCCGAGTATCCAACTCCACTTCTGTATTTGCTGCCACCACTTCCTCCACTGCCACTGCCCCCACTACTGCTGCTGTATTTGGAG
>LQNS02278096.1:26338845-26351051 GCA_001587735.2 Parhyale hawaiensis | reverse complement strand
AGGAATGCTTCAAGGATTCTAAAACTGTCATTGTTTTTATTGTAGCATGAAAACTCATTGAGTTCTATTCCTTCAAAATTTAGAAAAAATATATGGGTATATATTCATATAGCTATATTTCCATTATCTCAAAAACTAGGGCCTCAGTAAAAAAAAAATTGTGGGAATAAAATGTGTTTCTTTTTCTAAAATACATATACTATGCAAATTTCAGAACAATCGGTCTAAAATTACTCATTTTGCCACCCCCCCCCCCTATGCCCCCTCACATAATGTACAAGGTGAAAAAGTTCTACCCAACATTTTCTCAATGGCCTCATCACATAGAATGGGAAAATACATGGTAGCTATATATAGCTGTAAAAGAGAAATGTACAAAAAAAATATCCACATTTACATTTTTTTTTTTATTTTTGACTGAAAATTTAGATTTGAATGATATTTGTTATAAATGGCCTCCCGGAGTCGGAGTCAGACTAAAAATTCCAACTCCGACTCCTAGAGCAAGTGAGATTCCGACTCAGACTCCCCCTCAAATCCTCAGACTCCGGCCGACTCAGACTCCGCAACCCTGGTTCCCATCAGCACCCCCTAGCACAGGGCGCAGCACCTCACCCGACCCAGCACACCCATACTCACGGGCACCAGCCACAGACCCAGACCGCAGAGGTGAGGGCAAACATTGTGAAGACTTCAGGCAGCCAAGGGAGTCATCAGAGAGCGAAGCCACACCATCGCCATCATCCAGCAGGCGAAGCCGATCACTCTCCAGCGGAAGCCATTCATCATACTTCTTCCAGCCCACAAAGTGGACCTTACACTGCCCATCCCGACCGTCCACCACCTTCGCCTCATAAAATTCACCATCCTTCACATCTCTCACTTGGATAACGTCCCCCACACGCACATGGCCACAGCCCAAGTCCACAAAACACAGCTGCTTCTTCATATTTGCGACACCAATACTGGCAGCTCAGTCACTATGATTAAAACAGTCTATTATCAGGCACTGACCGAATAAAATAGCTATAACAGAAAGTGATCCAATAACACAGCAAACTTGGTAAAGGGAGCAGTAAAACTTGGTAAAGCAAAGTGTGAAAATGAGCTCTTACCCCACCAACCATGTAGGTTAGGAGGCTAGGACTGGTTCTGCTAGTTTCCTAATGATGTTTAATGCATAATAAACCCCTATATGTGTACCTCTTATCAGGCCAATTAGATAAATATGTGTTGGGCGCGATCGATTGATCGCGCTGCGCAAACGATCAATCATTCAAATTAAAAAAAAAAGTCCTTGCTTCCCCTAACCTACCTGACATTAAACCCGAATATAGTCCACCTTACCCGAAATTACGGCCTAATACCTACAACATCCACCGTTTGCGCAGCGTGATCGATCGATTGTCCAAATCCATCGTTCGCGCACGACATAGGCCTATATATACTATCCAAGTTACAGTTCCAGTGGCAGGGTGATGTACAACCCGCAACATATCTTTGAATCGATATAACTACCTGCATAACTCTAAATAATAGGCTACATGTTTTGCCATCACAGAGTGGCTGGTCAGCTCTAAGTAACCCATGTTTTGCCATCGCAAGGGGGCCAGTCACAGCAAACACACAGGAGCAAAAGCTGCTTGGGTCACTCAGCTATGCAAGACACTGCAACTTCAACTCTGCATCTCCCCAGTGCCGGACAGCCAGAAGAGGGAGGCATCCACACCAGCTATAGATACCAATAAATCCCTCCACAACAAACTAGACTACAAATACCTAAGCCATGCAAGCTCTCACTGTGGAGTTCTAGTAAGTCAGGAACTCCTTGAGCAGTGTTAAACTCATCTACCCCTAATAGCCACATCTCTCTTACCCCACACCCTTGCCAGGTACTCCTTGACACACTCAATCATTCTCACACTTGCCGCTCCATTACATCCAAGCATTCCAGTCAACCATTCCAGGCCCGTTCTCTTGTACACCACACCTTCTTGGGCACCCTACTCTTCTAGGACCACTTGCATCATCACCTCTTGTTCATGTGAATATGCTGCACACTCCAAGATTAAATGCTCTACACCTTCATCCTCACTGTAGTCACACATTTGACACAAACAACTTCCTATTTCAATCCCCCGATAGGTGCGAGCATTCCCGCTGAGAGCCTGAGACTGTGCTTGGAACAGCAGGTCACCACCTCCACTTCCATCATACCAGCATTCATACATAGAACATTCTTTATTCCTGTACCATAGCTACTAGAGTTGACTTTTCTTCCATACCTCCTCACCATTTATCTAGTCCGTATGTCTGCATTCGCCTATCAATTTCTTTCCTCCACTGCAGCACACTACAATCCAGATCCTCCCCTACTTCCACAAGCACTCACTATTCATCTCTAATTCATAAATTCTTTAAAAATAGGGTTTTCCTGTTTTCTCTTGACCTCTGATTGGTAATTTAGTGCACATTTTAAAAAATGCGTCTCCTTTGGGCCACCCGATTTGGGGTGTACACCTCTTTTAAACCCATTTGGGTGTTAGAGCTCAGCTCAATCCATTGAAAGTTAGCTAGGTATTTATTGAACATTTACATATGAGCACAATCCCACCCAAAGTTGTGTCAAAGGTACAAGATTGCTCAATGAATTCCCATAATGCAATTTGTTTCATTAAAAATTCATTTGTGTTTCCTAGTAGTTATGTCTTTGTTATGCTTTTCAATTTTCCTGAAATTTACTCTTCATTTACAAGTCAAAAAGTTCTGCAATTAACTTGATGGATAGAGTGTGGCAATGAGTTTTTCTCAGTGGTGAGCAAAGACAAAATAGGCTACCGTATCTCTGTCGGTTGCACCAGCTGGCAACAGCACCCAACTCTGGGGGTATCTAAAGGGTAGTTTAGACCATTTGGAGGTGTAACCCTCATTGTAGACAGCTTTTGGTGTTATTTTTTTTTTTTAGGCCCCGCCCACCTAGTAGCTACCTCAAGAGCCCAGAGCCAGCACTCCTCACTTTGGCACAACAAGCATACTAATACATCACCCTAGGCCATGGAATTGGAGTGGCTTTGGGTTTGGCTTCAGTTGCTATGTTATTAGAAAAGACACTGAAAGGATCTTCTCCATTTGATTGCCCCATTAGTTGTCATCAGGTGCAGTTAATGATCAGAAAGATCCAAACAAAGTACTTGTACTGTATGTTTAAAACTGTGTACAACTCTTATTAAAATTACTCTTCATTTAATAGGTTATCTCTGCTTGAATATAATCAGGTTTGAATGGAGAAAAATTTTTTATGACCCCAAACATGGCTTCTCGTGATGCACCAACAGCCCTTACCATGATGGAGTTCTTTGCTGGCATTGGCGGAATGAGAACTGCAGCACAGGGTAAGCTTTGCATTAGCATAACTTAGCTTAGCAATGCGTTATTCTGAGGGCAGAGAGCTGCAGCTGGCTCACAGTCTGTGCAGTGTACTATTTGAGAAGAGACTGCTTTTAAAAATTCTTTTGGAGAGCTTACCTACCTTAGTGTGCAACTCAAAATTGATTTCTAGTTTCAGCTTTCAAAAGCCCATGTAGAGAGAAATGTCCAGTTTAGCTTCTAGCATCCAATATAAATTTCATTACAGGTACGGTAGCTACCTACTAGCTACTGCAAAGAATTTCAGTACTAACAATTTTGATTTCACATACAGCTGTATTAACCAACAAACCTTAAGCCCATTTGTATTGTGATGATGATGATGATGATACTTTCGTAGATTGTATCAGGTTTGCAGAGTTGGAGTCCTCCATTTTGGGGTGCAGGAGTTGGATTGTGACACTGGCTAGACCCAGGAATTGGATTGGAACTGGTCTGGTCAATCCCACTTCTCTTAGCTGTCTGTTTTTGTACCTAATAGCTAGCTACAAAGCTATGTGTTTTATAAGTGCCAATGTTGATGAAAAATTCATCACTTAATTAAATAGCTTATTAAATTGTACCACACCATAACCCATTCGCTCTGCCATATTGAAAACTTCCAACTACTTCATTGAAGTAGCTAGGTACCTCTCTGATTAGCTGCCAAGTTCAGCTCTTGTCTGTTGCACAACATTTAAGCTCCATTAATTTATTTCTGTACCAGCTACTGAGCATTCTAGTGACAAGCATTTTTGTAGCTAATTCATTTACATTTTTTCAGAAGCCAGTCTTGACATTGGATTAGTACTGCCATATGAGATCAACCCCAGTGCCTTGCTTGCTTATGCCCACAATTTCAGTGAAAAACGTTCTCCCCCAGCTCATCAGTGCAGCATGAAGGACCGAAATGTAGGTAATGCTACCAGGGTTGTGGAGTTGATGTTGTCTGTAGCTAGAAGGTTTGAGGGGCAGTTGGAGTTGGAATCTCACCTGCTCCAGGAGTCGGAGTCAGAATTGAGAGCCAAACTCCAATTCTGAAGTAGCTACCATTTTACAAAATATCTCAAACTTTTCAAAATGTATTTAGGACATTTGGTCTTGAGATAAAAGATTAATGAAAGATATTGCAAATGTGAATAAATATTCTTTTTGATTTAGCTAATTCATGTGTTGGCTGTTAACAATAGAGAACCTAGATGGTCCATGCAGAGTCTTACCTAATGCTATTTTTGTTTTATATTATAATCAATCACGAATTGGGCAAATAATGAAGGATTCCATTGCAAATACCTACAAAATATTTGCTGAAGCTTTAGCTGGTGTACGTTCTTGGCATTCAGTACTTAGCCTGTATCTACAGTGTTTCTTGATGATGATCGTTAATGAATTATCAATAGCTGTGTAGGTAGCTAGCTATATAATAATTCAGTGGCCCAAATGGTAGGTACTATCAATCCCAAATACTGTAGCTTAATATAGGTATGTTCCAGGGTTTACTGGTTTAACCAAATAAAAACCATGGTTTAAACTAACCAAAAAAAAACTTTTTGTATTCAAATTTTTTTGTTTTATTCAAAATATTGCAAAATAAACTGTTCTACTTCTAGCAATTATTAAATTTTATTTACAAAAATGAAAGGATCAAGTACTGCATATTTATTTAGGAATCCATTTGACTGTTGAGACAGATTGGGTTAACTGGCAATAGCTCATAGAGTGCCGGGGCGTATGTTCTGGTGTCTCTTTGGGAATGGGCCTATTGGTTCGTCTACTGCCGCCTATCTAATCTATTGTTTGTGTTTATTAAAATCATTATAACTTATTGAATTTTGTCTTACAGTATTTCAGTTTAGAGCTGCATATTTAGTTATACTATGGTAAGGTAGCAGCTACTGAAGATTAGGAGTAGTAGTTATAGGTAGTTGCTATTAGACGGCTAGTGAGCTCATGAGAAGAATGTCGACATATAGCTAATTCACTTTCTTCAGTTCAATACTCTGCTTTTAATTAGCTAGTAACTAGCTATTTCTATTGAGATTTCTTTGTATTTTGAAAGGTTCCTAAGTTCTTTGAAGGATTTTAATCATTTTATAGCTGTATCACTTTCTTTAGTTCATTACTCCAGTTTTAATTAGCCAATAGCTAGCTACTTCTGTCAACTTGTATTTGTAATTTGAAGTTTTTTCAAGTTTTTCAAAGGATTTTATATTGAAATTATTAATCATAGCAACTCTGCAGATTCAATATTAAATGTAGCCGTAGCAAATACTGGTAGCTACTCTAACTGCTTTTTCTTGAACCCCTTCTTTTTAAGATCATTCTTCTACAATAGGAAGTTGAAGTGAAGTGACTAAGAATGTTGATGATTTGCTAGCTGCATGTTTACATTGTAGAAAATCCATTAAATGTTGAAAAAATTCCTAGAACTAAAAAAAAATTACAAAATATTCCCCCTCCAAAAAACAAATGTTTTTTTGCAAACCCTGATATGTGCATATCTTGGAGTTGGACAAAATTAATATGTAGTTAGATCATATGATAAGTGGATCAAGGTGTGGAATTGGAAAAACTCGAGAACCAGGAATTGGTACAAGCAGAGAGCCAGGGTCAAAACATCCAACTCCACCAACACCCGCCTCGATGTTACACTTTCAAACGTTTTCTGCATCTTTAGCAAAAGAAGGGTGTTGTTTTGTGTATTCTTTATTTTCTTACTTGCTACACAAATTGGTTAGCTACTCTTTAATGGTTCTGAGTTCGTGACATATAGGCCTAATTTATATAGGTATAGCTGTGCATATCTTTAAGAGTAGATTAAGGATTCCAACTCCATGTGACGGTGGAATGTGTTTTCTCGGCTTGGCAGCTAAATTTGTTGTGTCTATACATGTAGCTGATAGTTGTAGTTTGCATGGTGTGCATTGCAGAAGTCGAAGTCGGATAAGTCTTCTACAAAAGCACGTAACCTGCTGGGGCTGACAGCTGATGAGTGGAACGATGTCAGGCCGGACCTGCTGACCCTCTCTCCTCCCTGCCAGCCTTTTACAAGGTTGGTCTTGGGCTTCAGTGATGCAGTATGACATACAGTAAGGTATTTAAATTGCTGTGTTATAGAGGATGCAAACCGTATGATATCTGTGATATTTAGCCATTGAACCATAGACAGACCATGGTGATCATCCCCGAGGGAATGGTAAGGTCCATACTGAGCAGCTAATGGCTATAAGTGGAATTTGTTGTTCATGGTGAATCGTAATGGAGTTTTTCCTGGATCCGTACAAAACAAATCAGAATTTGAGAGCAAAGTATTTGGTTTCTCCCTGAAGCCTGCTTGTTTATATTGTAAATTTATACCTACCGTATTGCACAGTTGTATTTAGTTTTCACTTCCATGCCCGCTGTAGCTACAGTGTAGTACTTAAGGCTAATATATCTTTGAATTGGTCTTACTCATGTTTTGCTACTCACAATAAATAAAGTGTTATACATTCAATATATTGGTTCTACAAACATATATACAGCTATAGACTACAGATATATAGACATGTGCGAGGGTCGTTGGAAAAGTAATGCCTCCAATTTTTTAACTCGAAAAGTTGAAGAGCTGCTAAGAGTGGCACCAAGAAAACGAGCAATATTTTGTGCTCCAGAATTCATTTTTCTATGTAATTATCACCATTCTCAATCCACTTCTGGGTTTTGCTAGCGATAAACGATGGCCTTGCTGCCTCGGTCGTATAAGTCAGCTCCTGCAGAGGCGATCCATTTTTTTCTCGGCTGCAATTGTGGCGTTGCTTTTGAAGAAACGCTACCCACGTAGTGTGTCCTTCAGAGGTCCGAACGAGTGAAAGCCTGACTGTTCCATGTCGAGACTATGCTGTGGGTGATACTGCTCCATCCAGCCGAATTAGGTCAAACATTCCATGATCTTCAATCTTGTGTGTGACCTGGCGTTGTCTTATTGCAAACGAAATGTTTCCCTTATCTCTAGCCGTACTTGAGCAATCCGAGCCTTTAATTTGATCAACGTAACGGTCAGAGATGACAGTCGCCTCTGGTTCCAAGATCGAGGCGCACTTCGTCACTTACACCTCTGTCGTCACTCGGAAATTGACGAGGCCATCTCCTAACTGTGCTGACGGAAACTGCATCGGCTTCGTAAACGTTCGCCAGGCTCGGGTGAATGTTAATTGGTTCAATTTTTTTCTGCATGAAGGAATTCCGTGACGCATCTCTGCTTCTGACGCACGTCCTTGACAGGGATTGCTTTCGTAGAGTGTCACACCGTTAATATCTGAAACAGAGAGATGGAACTTTCAGATGATAAGTGCACAAGTTCAGTCATCATAATGCTATTGACAATCCCCTCGGATCTCTATGGTGGAAAAAAAAAATAGTCATTAGCTAGTAGCTACGTTTAGAATGACCCTCGTGTGTGCGTGTGTGTTTTATAGTATATAGTATGTATTATATATATACATTACATACTGTAGTAGCCAAAATATTAGGAACGGAGCAGCAATTTCCTATGTGTTTTATTACTTAAATTACATTTACATTCTGCATGTGCATTTGTAAAATTTTCACAGAATATACTTGGAGCCTAGGCCTATGTGTATGAATTACATATAAAGATTCTACATTTATCAATAACTGAATAAATATTCAGCGCAGAAACAAAAAAAAACTTTCATTTTGCCCAGGTGAAAAGTTGAGAAATACATCGGAAATCCTTATAGGCCCAACATTATTAATTGTTGGCCTTTATAGGACAGTCGCTGAACTAGAAATGTAACACTTCATCTCAAAAATTCACGCACAAAGATTATTGATTGTACTAAGTGTCAGTCATTAATTTACTTCATTCCAGAATTTTTTTGTTTAAAAAAGGCCCTCACCGCTGTCACAGTCGAACTTTATCAAAATTTTTCTGTTGTGAAACGCGTGACTGAGATAATTCACTTTGAAATCTAAGTACCGTACTTACGGAAATATTTTTTGATCATTTATGCAGTGGATATGATTGAAAAGGCCGATAAAATGCAGTATACATATTAAGTTTGCTCCTTATGTGTCACTCAAGGCTTTATCAATGAGTTTTTTTTTCTGTTGTAAAAAATAGGATCACCCAACATAGAATCCAGGGTTGCGGAGTCGGAGCCGGAGGATTTGAGGTGGAGTCGGAGTCGGCATCTCACTGGCTTTAGGAGTCGGAGTCGAAATTCTTAGCCCGACTCCGACTCCGGAATCCCATTTATAAACCAATATTCAATTCTGAATTTTCAGTCACAGGTTGAAAAAAAAACTTGCAAATGTGGATTTTTATTTTTTTTTTTTTGTACATTTCTCTTTTAAAGCTATAGCTACCATGTATTTTCCTATTCCATATGATAAGGCCATTGGCCTTATTTCATTTAGCGTTATAGGACAGTACACTTTCTTGTAAGTAGTTTGTTAGTTTAGGCCCGAGTTCTGGAGTCTTGCGTGTACAGTATCAGAGTCAAAACACTCGTTCCTTTGAGTCAGTTCGTCTGCCTCCGACCTACAACGCGTGATTAGACTTCAGATCTATTTTAGAGCAGCTTTGCGTTACCAATTTTGCTACAGCTCTGCAGAACTAACGGGTCCATTGTCAGGCAGGGTCTGCAGTTAGACACATCAGACCCTCGCAACGGTGCCCTCCGACACGTGCTGGACCTGCTGCTACACGTGCGGCACCTGCCGTCTATGGTGCTCCTGGAGAATGTTAAGGGCTTCGAGACGTCTCGTGCCCGCGACGAGGTGGTGTCTGTGCTTCAAAAGCGAGGCTTTCTCCTGCAGGTTTGTGTGTGTGTTTTCTTAACGTCGCGACTGGAACAGAGTTTCGGCATCGAGGGGGGGGGGGTTCAAGTTCCTAGAGCTATTGCTTGCCTTGACTCTTGGTGTTCCTAGAGGTCCCACCACCTCCGAATCCTCGATATATTTCATATTGGCAAGATTGTAGGATTTAGCCAACTACTAACTATCAAAAATATATACATGGTCAAGCTGAAGAAAGTTTTTATTTTACAGTTTGAGTTATTTTCACAATCTAGAGTTGATATTTTTCAAAAATATTAAATATAAAGTATTTTTACCTCAGACTTCAAGAGTCTTTAGTAAACTATTTTCTGCCAACTATCCTCCACCTCTTTGTGACTCTTGAGTCCGATTCTACAGCCGTGGGCCGAGATGTATCAAAGTAGGTCTGAGCTTGTAAAGGCTGGCCCATATTGCATAGCGTCGGTGGGGGTGAGTTGAGACACTTTTAGTCGTGGGGTGAGATGAGACACCGTTTAAACCCTTCACAAATTTTCTCCCTTTCCCTACTTAACCATCTTTTATGAGTCAACTTTGGTTGTAGCCACGTGATGTGCGAATAAAATGAGCGCTCTGTTATTTATTTTTTCTAGATCTTTTTCTCAAGTCACCCCGACCGACACTATCACATATACCACTTGTAAATTTATTTACGGAGCTCAAGCGCCCATTGGTTTGTGAAAGCCCAGGTAGCATGCAACGAGCTCCGCCCTGGTCGGACGCACAAGGACTTGCTCATAGCGTTGTAGTTACAGTTTCCATCGTGGGTTTCATCGATCTTTTTTTTTTTTTTTCTCGGAATGTAGCGATGTAAGTTACAAGACGGCACGACCACCAATGTTTATTACAAGCCAATGAACTATTTTATGAGATTAGAGTGTTGACATATGATTTCAATATAATTTTAGTGTGTGCCGTATTTCAACCTGATGCGCATAGACATTTAAAAGCTCCAGCGCTGTGGTAAATGATATTGCAAAATTACTGTAGAACCTCGACTTATGATTGTCTCTACTTACGATATCTTCGACTTACGATGGTTTTTTATATTCTAAATGTGTCTCTACTTACGATAATTGCTTCGAGTTACAATAGGACCAAATATGAAAAAAATAAAATACATAATACATTAAAAAGTGTTTTCCAGTGACTCAGTGCCAACACAAGCTAGTACACGCAACACAGCATTGAAGTGCTACATCTTAAGGACAGTATGAGTGTGTCTGCTTATGTTTGTACGTACACACATTCATCAGCGATTAGCAGCCCTCTGCTAGTCAGTGTTTATTAGACCTGGTGTCACTGCGTCAATACGTTTATTGATCATACCTAAATTTATTACATTTGTGTTGTATATGACCTTGCTTTCATGTTTTTTTTTTTTAGTGTAACAATTGTAAGTAGCTACACTACGTATGCAATTGAGATTTGATTGGTGTAATAGGTATTTGTCTGATCAGTGAAATTTTGTTTTTGACATTGTTTTAAAATTTACAGTAGGTATTTGATAGGTGTAATACTGTAATGTAACATAATAATTACTCATGCATATCCGTTTGTACGTTGTTCAGCATGTTATTTATTAATTATTTAAACTATGCCTTCGACTTACGATATTTTCGATTTACAATGGCTGTCCTAGGGCCGGATGCACAAACACCTTGTAAGTTACAGTAACGTAGACTGTACTATTCCTTTAAGAAGTATTGATATCGCTGGTAAGGATTTGTCAGTTTTATATACTGATCTTCACAACGTGTTGATCAATATGCTTTTAACCTTCAACCGATGCATACCTAAGTAATAGAGAAAAATCCAATGTTCATCGAGGAGTAAGTATGGAAAACTTCAGCATTTGCAAGGTTACATTTGTGCCTGCAGCTGTACAGTTACGATGCTTGTAACTTTACAAGTCGTTTGAGCATCCCACCCCTGGAACGAATTAATATCGTTAAGTCGAGGCTCTCCTGTAACTATTAACTTATCTCCTTACCGGGCACTATCGGTGCGCGTGGTCACTACAGTAACATCCCAGTAGTAAGTCAACAGTAACATAAGGTATTGGAGGAAATGTGCAGTTCGAATAAGTTATGTTCGGTTAAGTTGGAACAGATTAGGTTCTGTTACATGTGGACATTTTTGGCTAGAGTAGGTGACATTAGAACAGGTCAAGCTATGCTGAGCTAGATTAGAACTTACAATAGGTTAAGTAATGTTCGATTAGTACAGGCTAGAATACGTTAGGATACGTAAACTGAGAATAATTCAATTTAGTTTACATTACTATAATGCGCTTCAGAAAAACTTGAGTTATTTAGAAAATAACTATAAATACTAGGTGGGTTTTCCCCCGGTCTGTTTTCCTAGGCCCGTCTGGCAACAATCCTATTAATAGGGGCATATTGCATAACTTACATGTCACGTAATGCTATTCCTACCAGACACCAACGTTTTAGTTCGCCCTTGTGGGCTTAAATAGAGACTATGATATGCAAGTGATTTTCTTTTAGCCCTTTATGTCTATTTTCAGGAATTCCTGCTGTGCCCCAGTCAGCTCGGGGTACCTAACTCAAGGTTACGGTACTACCTTCTGGCCGTACGCGCCACTTCCTCATCTGCTGTTGACTTCACTGACGAAGCAGAACCTTGCAACGGTAGTGCGTGCTCTAGCGGTGGTGATCGAGGATCCTTGCTTAGCACCGGTGGTGGAAGTTTAGAAACGAATATCATTGCTGCTCAGGTTGGTGTCTTGAAATTTTTTGGCATAAAGCCATTAACATTGAATTAGATACCGGTATTGAAATAATTCTTTCACTTGAATTGTTTACTGCTGTGCATATTTCCTTACACTTTGGTTATTCGGCTTTGTTGTTGTATGGCTAGCACCATTGGGAGTGCATGGCTTGTTTGTAAAACAAGAGTTTATCTTGTGCACTTTTTTCAAGTTTTTTAGGTCCTTT
>LQNS02278096.1:26307163-26319407 GCA_001587735.2 Parhyale hawaiensis | reverse complement strand
TGAGTATCTCTCCCTCTGTTACGCCGGCGCCATTACGGTGAGTATCTCTCCCTCTGTTACGCCGGCGCCAATACGTTGATTATCTGTCCCTCTGTTACGCCGGCGCCAATACGGTGAGTATCTCTCCCTCTGTTACGCCGGCGCCATTACGGTGAGTATCTCTCCCTCTGTTACGCCGGCGCCAATACGTTGATTATCTCTCCCTCTGTTACGCCGGCGCCATTACGGTGAGTATTTCTCCCTCTGTTACGCCGGCTGAACAATAATTCCACTGGACAGCTCGGTCGAGCGACGCAGTGGCTTATGTGTTTCTTTCATTTGATCGAACAGTTGTACGACTTGTGTGTATTATGTACAGACTTTAGATTTAAAATCAAGTAGAATAAGTGATACAATTAATATGAAAGTCATATCGACGTAACCGCCGTTTCGTATGCAAAATAAAATTGACAATGATACCACCCTTTTACACCCTTTGCAGAAGTGCTATCGCGATATTAAGCAAATCGTGAAAAGAAGATAATACGAGCTACGGATGCATAAATTTAATTTTATGATAGATATTTTGCACCCATATTTGCAAATCACACAATTATATAAATAAAATACGATAAAGAAAGCACAGACTCGAAGAAGCACGCGTTACTAATTCAATGTTTGCTCTTAGCAACCGTGCCTGCAAGCTCAAGAGAAAATAATTTTTGAGGGAGTTTCGGCTCATTTAATTGAGACATAGTTCAGATCATTATTAATATTTATTAGTATATGAACGGTGAGGGTAAACTTCATTCACTTTTTATTTTATTTCAGCACTAACGCAGAGATGACATCAGAGGCAAACGCTCGGTGGAAATCTCACGAAAAATTGAGTTTTTTTCTAAAACGAAGAAACATGAATTTATTCGATGCTGCTGATCCAGAAAGCACAGCAACGGCTAGCTTCCTAATTCCCTCCATTTAACGACAAAAAAAAAACTTCGTTTCTGTATTCATTGTCAGTTACTACAACAGTAATAACTTACCACCCTATTACAGTCTCGTAAGCGCCTTACCCAAGCCAAGCCTGTACAGTCGAAGCGGAAACAATGTTGCCGTATCAACTGCGGCGCTTGATTACCTGCACAGCGCGCGAGTATTTGACCGGCGAACTAGGAGCAAACAATTCAAGGTCTTTTGGTGCGCCTTTTTTTTCTCTCTGTTAATCTGCCCGGCTAAACTTATCGTGTTTTTTACACGCAACTCTGGGAACGAAGGTACAGTCAGCGTTGTTTTGTGTACGAGGAAACTCGACTCGTGAATCAGCCATAAAGCTATTGGATACATTTTTGCGACCAAGACTATGTTCATGTGTTAGTGTTTGGCACAGGTGGGACCGGCCCTTTGGTATCACCTCTCTCTCTCTCTTGAATTTCCCTGTTCTTCAGTCTTTTTTTATAAGGTTGCTGACCTACTTTATGTAGGAAATAAACTCAGCGAATTTATAGCTGTGACATTTTGTTAGGTATTACAATAATGGTATGTTTAACAACTAGGTGCCATCGCTGCAAGTTAATTTTTCTTTATTTCTATGTAATTTTCACTAAAACAAAAAGGTGTGCGTTATGACTGAAAACTTCGGACTGAAGATGGTCGAATGGCTACAGAAGTTCAGGCCACAATTACTGTTCCAAGAAGTTTCCTAATATAATCGCTACCACAGCAAATAGAAAAGCCGCGAATAACACCGAGCCCAGTGCTACGGTGCTACCATTAGTGAGACTATCAAAAAAACCTACAGCCCATTTAGCTCTATTTTACTATTCTGCCCGTAATTCCTTCCATCCCTTCGTATGTTTGTTCATTCATCTATATCAAGGAGGCAACGCAGCCACATTTCGCCATCCAGGCCAGGGATGTTTTTTTTTTTTTTTTTCGATGGCTGTTCTCTTTCCTCAACTGCTCCCTCCCTTCCAATCACAGACTCCCATCCTCTCTTCTCAGCAATCATAGGCTCTCAACAATACGTACGTGCAGCCAATCAGCGAATCAGCTAAGCTTCAGCCTTAAACATTCGGCTTCCAGTCTCGTTAGTCTGCACGTTACGCTTTCAGTATATATAAGAGAAACCTAATGTATCCATGATACGGGCACAGTCCGGAGCCTCTTTTAAATTTCTACTCCCACCCTCTCACACAGGCATAGGTCATAGATTTGCTCTCTATCTTTGGATACATTTTCACACTATTGACATGCACGCATCATACAGGTTTCGGGCATCGATGATAAACCAAACTTTTGCCCTGCGGAATTTCACTGGGCTCTGTAACTTTTCAAACAACGCTGTCACGTTTTTAAAGAGAATAGTAAATACGTATGCTTCTAATATGGGATGGGATAACTTTATGTAAAGCCTGGTTCACATCAGAGTTTATGCATGGCCCTGCATGCATCAGTACCTCGCAGCTCTCGCATGCATATTGCTGTGTGAACAGAAAGTTTGCTGCTGACACTGGCAATGCGAATTAACTTGACGGCTAACAGTTTAGCGAATTATTTACGCACCTGTACTGACAAGGGCGTAGGGAAAGGTTCGGATGTGTTGAAGTATGGATGCAGAGCAAACGGCTATCACGAGAACTGGTTGTAATACTATGGATTACAAACAGCAAAACGTTATTTTGGTACAAGGATGAGATGTTGCGCAGCTTTGGTACTACTAAATACAGAGACCGCAAAAGTATCTTCGATTGGCTCGGCGAAGTCGAGTTACGCTAAAATCACTATAGGTTGGACTTCTCTCGATCTTCAGCCAGGAGGGTTTGGTTTTCCCACTTCCAATCGTGCTGAAGGTGCCAGAAGCAGCAGCCCGATTACGCTTGGCACGGCAGAAAAGTCCATTTTACGTTGGAGATTGAGTACTCGGCCTTCGTCAGTGTAGCCGCGTCGAAGCTAGCGACTGAAACTCGATTCAAAATGTCAAGTGCCAGACAAATCTAGCCTGTTGGGCATAGCTTAACCTGACTGTTGAGTATCCACCGATGGCACGCACTTCACCGCCGTAGAAAAATACCAACATTAGCTTTCAAGCGAGCTTAGCATTAAACCTATTGCATCGTATCTTAATTTTCAATAATTTAATGAATGCTAGAACTAGAAAGAACGTATGTAATGAGATAAATTTTGTATTATAAATGTTGCCCTAAAAATGTCAGCGATAGGCGATGTTAGGTCCATTTTACGGGGCTGCTTTAGGCTCCTTAAGCCCCCCCCCCCCGCACCAAATATATGTATATATTCGTAAGCCCTCCCAAAGTTTCGGGTGTTTTTATTTGTAATTTGTATATTGAATATAGTGAATCTAGTGCGGACCTGCGCACACGCCTGGAGCCAAGTCCCTCCCCCCTACCATTCCCTCCATCTTAGCCCCGCTACTGGTCGCAGTTATTAAAATTTATGTTCAAACTCCTTTTCAAAAATTGGTAAATTTAGATACAGAACGCGTAACGAACGCGTCACTGACCTCAGTAACTGTTGCCAGTCAAAATCATAGCAGATAGTTATAATTGGTTTTTGAGCTCATTGCCACTTTTTTAAATATAAGGTATGCTATATTGTGCATCTAATTAATAAAAGTACAAGTAAAATTATTTTATTTCTATTTCGCGCTGGCATAAATGAGGTCAACATCTCTGGCTAAAAACTAATCTGAGCACATAATTTTAAATTTTATTGCTTTCTAAATTAGGAAAAAGGTATTAAAACAATAGTAATTACTCAATATTCTAATGTATCTATTATCTATTGAATGGAGTAATAAATACTTGCCATATAAATACGTCGAATTTTTACTAAACTGATGTAATTCTGCAGAATTTAAGAATATAATTAAACATCATACAACTTACAAAGCTGAAAGCAGTACTAATCTCGGCTTCCACCTTACGAAAAATTCAAACGCTTTGGAAATATAGTACAATGAGGATATCTCAAAAGAGCTTAAATTCATGTCTATAAGAGTTAACTACGCAGTTCGTATTCGTATGTTCCTGCTCTATTTGCATTCAATTCGATTATATAGCTGGCAGTAGACGGACAAACAGACCATTTCCAGAGAGCTGCCGGGACTTACGCTTCGGCCCTCTATGAGCTATTGTCGATTAAATATCTGAAAAATAAAAAACGAAGAAAAGAATACACTCAGTCAAAGAGTTGCATGATGCTGCAAACCTGGCCCACCTTAGCATTATTATCTCTTTGAAGAAAGAGGGTTACTTTGTAATTCTCAGAAGTGGCCGGAGCTGCCCACCTCTATCAGTACTATTTGGTATGCGTGATAGTGTCGCTGGCCACATTCACTGCTAGATTATTTAATCAACTTAATTGGGAGTGCGCAAGGTAAGTTTCAGTTTATTGTTGGTCTCGCAGCATAAGCTCCATTGTGTGCAAAATAACCTAGTACTGTGAAATGTAAACATGAACTTCTTCAAGAGAAGTCCCCCAAGGTTGAAATTACAGCGAGTCTTCACGATAATTGGAAAAATCCGAAAGGACATCTGGCTTCTTTTTTTAATAGTAATGGCTGAGGTGAGGAGGGACCAATGGCTGCCTCTATAACAGATGCCACAGAACCTTACCTCAACTGGTACACTCATAGTTTATGACTACTTCAACTTTGAATGTAATATGTGTTCCTATGCGTTATGTTAGGCACCTATTCGAGCTGAACCCAATCTATCCTACTCTATTCCTAACTAATCTGACCTATTCTTACGTAACTGTTAGAGACTTGGTCTCAGGCATGCCACATACTATGCTGGGATCCGTTAATTGGTCTGCACTGACAGAACCGTAAGGTGTTTTCGACTGGTGTGGCGAAGCCCAGTCCACTAGACTCGACTTGTTCGGCACGTCAGACACAAACGTAGGTTTCACCCCTCTGAATCGTGTAATAAGAGTCAGTTAGCAGCAGCCCGATTGCGCTTGAGACGTGTGAGAACTCAATTTTGCGGAGTAGGATTGAGTTTTAGGAAATCTCCAGAGTAATCGACTTGGTATTAACGCCTGAAACTCGGTATAGCCAATTGCAGCAAGCACACCTGTTTGCAGTTTCGGACAAGTTGAGCCTCGTGTGCTCTGTGTATCTCGATTTTGACAAACCATGCGATGACGCCTCAAGTTCCTGCTGGTGCGTGAAGCCTCATCCGCATTAGTTATTGTATCAGAGAGTAGTTTAGGCCTCCGTTTCTGTGCGAACACGATGTGATAAGGAAAAAGAAGGGATTTATAGCATGTAGACAGAAACGTGGAACCCATGCACGAGTGTGTTCCCAGTTCCCGCAAAAAAATCAACGGGCATGGGAACTGCCAGTCGAGAAAGAAGAGGAAGAACAGAATAAAAACTCAGCAGTAGGCGCATAAAACCCGGAAGGAAGAAAAGTGGCCTCGAAAGACAAGCGTCACAAGGTCTAGCAGCTCTAGCTAATGCCTAAGGTAACTTTTAGGGTCTTCCTCCTGGTATCGCTGCTCCCCATAGCATAGGATGGGGAACCTAACTATCATCACCCTATGGCGTATGGCTTATCCTATGCCCCCTGAGGGGTTGTCCACATTGAGCCACTGTATGATCTGTATCATCATTGTGTGTCCTTTTACTTATAAGACAACAGAAGATTTTTCGAGTCATCAGTATTCCAATGTTCATCGCATAATAGGTGCTGTTTTGAAGCGAAAGTCACTCTTCCTCAGAGACTTCAAAACGACCAAAAATACAACTTCTACATGACAATAGAAATCAGAAATCGCTGTTATAGAGCCGAGCGCTGCAACAATAACGATGGTAGCAATTAAACTTGAAATTTAGTCGTGCAGCGCCTCAACCTGTTGAGCCTCCGCACAGTATGACGAGCGGAACTTTTGAGAACGACTGTACTCCAACCATGGCCTTTTGTTGCTACACCTTCACGATCTGCGCGTGCGAGCGAAGCATGGAACTCGCCTGCGCGGGGCGCTCCTTTTGGTCAGTCACACTCTGTTGATCGTCTGGTTGTGTGGTGTACGTCAGGTTGTGTGGTGTACGTGTAGAACGTTAGGCCGCTTTGCTACGTTAGAATTAGATACTTAAATCTATAACCAGTTGCAGTGAAAATGTCTGGTTGCAATAACTTTACCTGTAAAAGACCATCGCCTGGTGCGGGCTTTAAGCTTATAGCTAGTCCTTTCAGGTCATCGTTGTTCTAGTCTGCCTTGAAATAAGATACCTACCTATACCATAGCCTATTCCCCACTGCGCAGTCATGATAAGAGTCCTGGTATAAATGGGCATTGACGTTCGTGTTTTGTTGAATTTTCACTGGTCTTGTGAAGTATGTGCTTGCATTCTGTAAGTGTAAAGTAAAAAATGCACACGAGAGTAAAGTTTAGACGAATTATATTGCTAACATTGCACCTTCTTAACTTTGTAACAACAAATGGCTTATAATTTTCTCTATAAATAACCTCAGTTCTCACGGAGGCACAGCCCTAGCTTGACTAACTCCTTCATATCCAAGTGAAACAAGTCTCTTCCTATGACAGATCTCTAAACTTTCTTTTTTATTTAAGACGATCCAAGACTTTTATACGTAGTTTGCCTATTCACTGATAGGCAATAGGAGACATATTCGTTATTCGTTGGAGACGGAGGGGGGCGGGCAATTCCACCCCTTCCCGCCCCCCAGGGTCTCGAAATCTCATTTCTGTTTCCCTTCCTATTCACTAATAGGCAATAGGAGACATATTCGTAAGAGACGGAGGGTTGGGCAGCTGCCCCCCCCCCCACATCGGGGTCTGGATGACTGCTGAAATCCGGGAAAATGGCATAGGGGATATTCACGCATTTTATGGAAAGATGTTTACAACAGTACTGTTGGCATATTAAAATTAAAGTTTACCGCTCTCCTCCGGCACTAACTGATTAGACGTTATTTGTCTTAATGCATACACGTACGTACTGTATATGTGTCTTCTTGTTCGAAGTAGAAGCATTACTCACTGAATATTATGCCCTTTTGTGAGTTATGTAAGCCTTCAAAATGTTTTCCTACTCTAGTACTCGACATTGTATTGATGTATTAGTGCTTAGGTGTTGAAACACACAAAAGCATGTCTGCATTGACCTCTTTTCACCTTCAATAAAGAATCCTAATTGTGCAACTTGCTTATGCTACTATGTATATCTTTCAAAGTTTGCCGCAGTATTGGTCACATAGCAGTTGTTTGATGATTATCACTCCTATATAGTTAAAGCTAATTAGAGAAATTCTTGTGATTGTAAAATTCGGGTAAAGTGGGTGTTACCCCTCGAAGCAAACCTCGCCTCCTACGCCTAGCTGCGTATGATAAGACAATAAACATATGTAGCTTAGGGTACACTCGTATTGTTTCTGACTGGCACGCTGCATCGTAAAGAAGTGTGCACACTATAGAGGGTGGCCACAGTTAGGCTGTAGGTCTTGCTGTATTATTAGGCAGAACTTGTCCTCTGTTAGCTACATGTATAGCTATAACGAAATGTTTCTGGTTTTACCTAGCAAAAGAAAATATTGATATATAATAAGCAAGCCTATAAAAATATCAATATTTTAATCAACTAAAAGGAATTCTTTACATTTCCTAGATAGTTGAATTATTCTTAGCATAGGCCTAGCTCCTCAGAAGTATACGAGAGGCCATACGCATAAGTTATAGGGTTAATTTAATTATGTTATTGGAAGCAACGCGGCTAGTCGACCTCCCGTGCGACCTTTGAAACAACTTTTCTTTTGTGTCCCTGTTTCTTTCTTTCTTCTTCCTGACTAACTTTTTGCTATTTTTCTTCTTTCCCGACAGTCTGTTCCGCTGCGCGTTGATCCAGTAGGGAAAAGCCCCTTTGCACGGGTCCCACGTTTTTCTCTACATACCTACTAGACTGTTTGGTTCTACAAAACCAAGCTAAATACTAGCACTTATCAGGCATAATCTCCTAAAACTCTATGAAAATTGAGGTTTGTCACGATAATAGTGAAAGAGCAACTTCGTTTGGGCTGCAAAATAAACCTTCGAGGTTGAACTTTCTCAATAATTCAGCAAAACACACTAGCTTTGTTTGTCAAATTTGGTTTTCAGGAGTGAACCATTAATCGAGCACCCCTGAGACTTCAGTCTTTTTCATAGAATGGAATTCCATCCGTCTCAAGCGTAATCGGGTGGCGTTCAAAGACATGCAACACGATTTAGAGTATCGGAACCGACGGTTCTGTTTGAAGTCCGGACGAGTGAAGTCGAGTGGGCTTAGCTCGACGTAACGTGCCATTCGACAAAGCCTTAGGTATATATAAGTCCTGTTTTGCCGAGTTTTTGAGAGTGAGGGTGAAGGTTAGGTAGGCGTCGGCATTAACTTTAAACCCCTCGATGAGTGTGAGGATGATCCGGATTTTTCTTGATTTTCTGTTGTCTTTTCATAAGTTCTAGTTTTTTCTAGATCACTATTTATGTTTATACACAGCCGGCAGGGTGACAGTGACCCTGCGCAGCTGCGAGCGACATGCCTAAGCCTCTGTGTTTGTTCAAGTGACGCACAAGATAAAGTCGGTCTCCCATGACTTTGGTCCTAGTTTTGCTCAGCAGAAGGTTACGATCGGTGCGTATCGTACACGTGTCTGATTACTTCAGTGTAGTATTTTAATACTGATATTAAATGGATAATGCTGGGTGGAGTGAAATTACAGACGGAAATCTTCTTCAGTGGACCTCCACGTTCGTGTTGTGAAACGCGCCCTGATTAGCGCCATTTACATTGAAAATTTTCCTAAGCTCTGAGGACATCCATTTGAAATAGTCTTGAAGCTCGTCAATGCAAACAGCGTTGCTATAACGCGATCCGCTCTGCGTATGAGAACGTCAAGTTTATGTTGAAAAAGCTGAAGATTGTGGAATTCTTTCATATTTTTTGCCAGTTTACACGAACTGGATCTCGGAGGAGTTTCACGGTCGTGCTTTACGTACCTGCTGACTTTCCGAGAGGGAGGCTGCGACTGTTGTCACCTTTTCCATCCCACAGGCTTAACCCGTAAAATTAGGTTATTCCACAACCTTGTTCTTCCTGACCATTTCCGAACTCCCAAAGTCTGAGAACCTAATAACCTTCTGATGTGCCCGGGCCCGCATAATTACAGTATACGCTGTACACATTACAAGAAGTGTGGACAGCGTAAGTTCGTAACCACCACACGCACCACTGACTAGCAGAAAAATATTCACGTGATGAGAGTGTCGCGAATGGACGACGCGCCGCGATGCGCGACTTCAACAGAAATGGTGGCTCTGTTCGCACGGGCCGTCAGACCCGCGCAAGAAACTGGTGGTAAACTCCGCGATTTCCTAGACAATATTGTGGAATTTATCCGTAAAATTATCGCCTTCTGGTTTATTGTGGTGTTCTTCATGTTCTGTGACGTCACTCGAGACTAAGGTATTGTGTAATCTTCCATGAGCTGCATTCAGTGTTGTTGCCAGAGGAAAAGTCCGTGTGTTTGCTGTTTACTTCCCTGGACTACAAAGTGCGACAAGAAGCTATTGTTGACTATCGACGGAGAAACGCAGTTTTCATTTCAGTATTGAAAAATAATCCACGAAAAGGTACGTGTGGCTTTAATTTTCATTTCCTTGGTCATCCACTAACTAATACGGTAAGACATACAGTTAGTCATGTTAGTTAGGTTCACCCTATGGGAGGGGTCCCAAGAGTTACTACCGCAGTTTTACGTATAAGACTTTAGGACATCATTTTTACGCTCCCCTTTTACACCTTCATTTTCATGCTTTTGCTACTAATGTTTTGCTCATATCTTCTTCTTTCCTGGCTGATAGGAACTGTACGTGTTTTCTCAGTTTTTGCAGATAGGATCCACTCCTCTCTCGGACCTATAACTATATAGCTTTTAATTATTCTTAACCAAGGGCGTAGGCAGGTTGTGTGTGTGTGCGCGCGCAATCATTTGTAAAAATTACACTTCAGTCAATGGCATTGATGAATGATGAGGCCATTGACCTATACAGCAGTGACATTCCATCACCTGAGTTGGTTTCGCAGCAGCTTAAACGATAGCAGTCTACGTACGAGGATCGTCCCAAAAGTAATGCCTCCTATTGTTTATTAGCTCAAAGCCTTAAAAACTACGAAGACGGGAGTGGCACCATTCAAACGAGCGACCTTTTGTGCTGCAAAATTTATTTTACTATCTAGTCTCTCCCCATTCTACATGCCCCATTGCCAGCGATGAACGAGAACCTTGGTGCCTCGGTCGTAAAAGTCAGCGCCCAACGTAGCGGTCCGTTTTTTCTAAACTGCGGTTACGTTGCCCACATAATGCGTCCTTCAAAGGTCCGAACGAGGGGGATTCTGATGGTGCGATGTCGGCACTATAACAGTGGGTGAGACAGCACAGCCCAGCCGAACTTTGTCGCACATTCCGTGGTCTTCGAACTTGTGAGTAGTTTTGCGCAGTCGTGTTGCAAACGGAATGTTTCCTTTTTTTTCTGGCCTTACACTGGCAATGCGGACCTTCAGTTTGGTCAACATTTCAACGTTGAATGGTCAGAGTTGATAGTCGACCCTTGTTTCAAGAAATCCTGGAGAATGACGTCCTTCTTGTCCCATAAGATGGTACACAACACTCTGGCTGGAGATGTCTGCGTCGTGAACTTTTTTGCTGCGGTGTGAGGGGTGCCATTCTATCTACTAACGTTTGAACTCCAGCTCGTAGTGATGATACCACGTCTTGTCACCAGTGATGATGCGGTCCAAAAATTCGTCACCTTCGGAGTCGTACCGATCCAACAAGTCCTGAGCGATATAAATCGGTGGTTCTACCTTTCATGCGTGAGCATCCGTGAAATCAGCTGATGTATGCACTTTGCTGTTTCCTAAGGATGAAAATATAGTTTTCAGTGTATATTTGCTGACACCCTCATCGAAATCTACACACATTTCATTCGCTGTTATCTGCCGATCGGTGCTAATGAACTGATCGAGGAGCGCTTTGTTTTCTGCCGTGGTGGTTGTGCATGGCGTCTGGAGCGTACTTTGTCCCTGACATCTCTGTCGCCACTCTGAAATCGACAAACCCATTTCCTAACGGTGCTGGCATCAATTACATTGATTTCGTAAGCGTTCACTTATTGCAGGTGAATGTTGATTAGTTAATTTTTTACATGGAAGAATTCAGTGACCCATCTTTGCTTCTGACGCACGTCCATGGCAAGATAGCTTTATTCGAGTGTCACACCATCAATAACTGCAACAGGGAACTCAAACTTTCAGGCCATGAGTCCATAAGTTCAGTCATTATAACAATGCAATTTACAGTCCTCTCGGTCCTCGGATCTCTTCGAGCGGAATAAAAAAGTGGAGGCATTACTTGTGGAAAGACCCTCGTCTGTAAAGATGTCAGAGAAGAAGTGACCCAACTCACATGCAGAAGCCATCAAAGAATATGATCTTATGGCATTTTCAAATATCTCTACTCGTTTGCAAATTGCCTGCACCCTTCCGCTGATCTGTTGATGTGAAGGGAATGCAGCTACTTTCACGGCGCCTCCATTCATACTCCAGATCAACCACGGGCAAGAGAGATTTTCATCAATGGCGCTCATCAACTTTCACTACACTAAACATGCAGATCTTGATGGTGTAATTAACATTTATGCCACAACCTGTTCCAGGTGACTTGAAAGAAACCTGAATTCCCGAGCTAAGCCCTTGTCTTGTGCAATGTAGCTGGTATCGCATTTAATAATGCCTTACCATCACGGGCGACAAAAAAATGCATAACGCACATAAGTGTGGATTGATGGGAGGTTTGTGCAGATTAAGCTTAAACCAAATCCGAGTTTTTATGGCTTAATTTAGCCATACGATTCTCTCCTTTTGAGCGCTGTCATATTGAGATGCTTATCATTTTATGCAACTAACTAAAAAATATATGTGGCCTTCAATTTGTATCGCTTCTCAACGCCTATAATAGTCCTTTGAGCTCCGGTTCCCCTAGATGTGCACCCTCCCATAGTCAGACCAGCCTACGCCCTAGTTCACTTAGGATCGCATGTCAAGTTGTGGGTAGGAAGACATCAATAACTAGAGCACTCTGAGAGCGCATACCTCCGCCAAGTTAGCCAACGGTAGCAAAAATTCAAATTGGCTCTGAAACCATAATTTTCTTTGCATAAACTCCAAAATCTAATCATTTGT
>LQNS02278096.1:26289813-26306982 GCA_001587735.2 Parhyale hawaiensis | reverse complement strand
ACAACTCATGTTAATTTCATCAAAATCCATTCATAACTTTTTGAGTTATGGCATCGAGAAAAATGACGCAGACAAACAAACGGATGGACATATCTTCACCAAAAGTTAATCATCTGTTCCTCTTAACATATCTAATAATCCCTGTAAATTTCATCCAAATCGGTTCATAACTTTTGGAGTTATCTTGGTGACAGACAGACAAACATGCAAACAGACAGACGGACAAACACGACGAAAACATAACCTCCATGGCGGAGGTAACTAGAGCACTCTGAAAGCGCATACCTCCGCCAAGCAAGGCAACACTAACGAAAAATTAAAATTAGTCATAAAACTAGAATTTCCTATTTATAGTCACGAAAATTTGATCATTCGTGCCTCTTGACAGGAATAGCAGCTTCTGTAATTTTCTTAGATCCGTCTGTAACTTTTTGAGTTATGTTCTGACAAACATTAGTCAAACACACAAGCGGTCAAACCGACCATCACCAAAATATGGCCCTCGGGGGTATGTTCTGACGGGCTCTTACCCTGCCACATTATATTAGGGCCTCACGAACCCAAGGGCTGTCTCGGGTGCCTACGCCGCAGGGGATATTGCAGCTGGTCGCAGTTCCTGCTGAGAAGATTAGTTTCTTAGGTTAAGTAGGCTCTCTGTACTTCCCTTCCTGTTCCACGGGATGGCCTGTAGATCGAGATAGCCTACCTAGCCCGCGGGATTTCTCTACTCTCTCTTGTGTGGAAGGCCACGAATGGAACCGTCCATTCGAGTGTCTTTTTCTATTCTTTGCGCCAGTAGTATCGCACTGAGCCAACCGAGTGTTTCCGGTAGGAATGCCTAGGTAAATATTCTTACTGATGAAAAACGTTATACACTTCTCTATTGATCTTCACTCTTGAATCGCCTCGCTGCGTCGAAGGTGGTAAAACGCTGAATCTAGCAATAATCGCCAAAATACGGTAATTCCTCTCCTTTATTGTTTCTATCAATTCCTACAAATTTCATGAAGATCCGTTTGTAACTTTTCGAGTTTTATTACTGACAAACATTAGTCAAACATACAAATGGTCAAACCGATCATCAATTTGGAAAATTAACGTTTTATATACTAACAACTCCTACAAATTTCATGGTGATCCGTTAGTTAACTTTTTGAGTTTTATTACTGACAAATATAAAAAATATAGACAAACAAATAAACGGACCAACTGACACAAAAATTTGGTCATTTACTCCTAGTATTTACCCAACAATTCCAGAATATTTAAATAATGTCACTCCATTACTTTTCGAGTTGAGTTTCCGAAAAAAAGAGCGAAACAAACAAACGGTTGAACGGATCTTTGCCGAAAGTTAATTATCTGTTCCTTCTAACATGCCTAGCAATTTCTGTAAATTTGGTGAAGAAAAGTCCGTAACTTTTTGAGCTATCTTGGTGACAGAGAGGCAAACAGATAAACTCGACAAAAACATAACCTCCTTGGTGTAGGTAACAGGTATATTCATAATAACTACAGCTAGTCCATCCGGACACAGGCAGCCTGCCAGAGGGCATGCACCAGCACCCGGACAGAGAAAAGTCGGAAGCCCATGGAGACACACACATGCTTTTTCCATCACACTCACGCTTCCTCTTCCACTATGGATGAAGTGATATGGTAAAACTTGAATAGGTTTCATGCTTGGCTGCTGCAGAACTGTCTATCAAGAAGACTATACTCTACAGTACCGGACAACTAACTATCTTACTTGCAGTATACGTTCGACACGGGCGCACGTTTTGGCACAAGCGCAAATTTCAACAGTCATTTTTGTCGTCATAACTGGCAATGACAGGAGTCGGAGTCGCTACGTATCTAGTCAATGTAGGCAGGAGTCGGGGTCAATATAAACCTAGTAAATGCAGTGCTAACAAGATGTAGGTTTTCCAGATGATTTAGGATGGTAGAGAAAAATTCTGTGCAGTCGAACTCTAGTTTCTAAAAAGCCTGTAGAACAAGATTCAAATTACGTAAATGCACACACGCGAAAAATCTGCCCTACATAACTCGAGAGAGACAATCTGAGGCTTGGTCTGCAGCTGCGCAGGCCTTGAATTAACTGCAGTTTCATTAGGGCAGCCCTGTGCTCGCAGGTGTTTCGCTCGTGTTGACTCACCTGCGCCCCTGCAGACTTGTTGACTCAGTCTGAAGCCATTGGCTGCTGACTTCCTCTTGAGACACATGTGAAGTTTCCAGCAGTGCGTGTGCCTCCGACAGCAAGGATGAATAAAATGAGGATATGGCTTTGCAAAGGAACGGCGGCGGCGAGCGATGTCTCATACTAGGCGGCTACACATGAGGCGTGCAAGTAAAATAATTGGACTTGGACGAACGTTTTGTAACTTCTCTTTGCCAACTGAAACAAAAATCTGTGTTGGTTATCTTGAAAGTGCCGCAGCTACATAACGCTGGAGACGACATTTCTTTTCTTTATACCAAGCAGCACATGAACGCAGCAACTGAAATGGCCTGTTGCTGATTAATTGCGTGTTTTTATATTTTCTAATATCTGAAAACTGTATTCTCCGAAGTCAATCTTCAATTTTTAAATGCGAAGGAGTCAAAAGGGCACAAGTCTGACAAATAAGGAGGCTGAAGAGTCATAGGAATATTTTTTATTTGCCTGACACCCTATGGAATGACACTGTTGTGGCAAGGCGCACTGTAGTGATGTTCACAATCTGATATAGTTTTGTGTGTGCCAAATTTAACGTTTTCATTCGATCGCTGTGGTCACTGAATCTGTCAGTCGCCGTTAAGAACACATCAGAACTAGGATTTGTCGATAATTTAATTACTTCTTACAATGTAGCGTCCTCCGCGGTGAAGTTCCTCTTCAATCGTGTCTCAGCTTTCCGCGAATATCTGAAACCGCCTGAATAATACACTGCTTCCATGGCCTGTTAAAGCTTGTTGAATATTTCAGTCTGAGACAAAGTTGATAACGTACCTCTACTCGAAATTACAGGCACTCATTGTTGAAACGTTTAGAACAACAGAACCCTGTTCACGAAACCAGTCGCTATGTACAACCTGTTGCCTTGAAAGACTCAAAACACGCACCGCACTGACAGTACATCAAATGTTGAACTTTATCCCATCGGAACAGCAAGCCACCGCTGCCAGTGTCATGACTTTCTTTGCACGCTTCATGCAGTAGTGGCGGTTCAGAGATTATGCTAATTTTACACAAGATTCATCATCAGTAAATCAGCATCATCATCACAGATGGTTCATCTGTAGTCACTGTGTTATGACTTCATCTTAAATGGGCGCCAACTCTAACCTGCTCCGGCGAGTCATGAAATTTTTTCATGAACGTCTATCCTAATTAATATTCTCACCCGTAGCTCACTCGGTGTTGGAGTTGAACTCTTATCCAACCGAAGTGCGTGGTAACCCAACAAATTTTCACTACCTATTGTCTATTATAGCACAGAGACATTCTAAAACATACCTACATCATTACATAATCAGCTGATCTTTCTCCATGCATTGCAAAAATTCTATACTTGTAACATTTTTAGTGCGGTTTCTACCGGCTGTATCAGACGTCATTCTTTGTTCAGCTCTGAAATGAGTTTAAAAAAAGTAGCTGAATTAATCTGTTTTACAATTAAACTAATAGTGGCGTATAGAGAAGACTTCAGCTAGCGGTGCAGTGAGCTCAGAAATTATCGTTTGAGCTCACGGATTATACAATAAGCAGAGAAGGCGTCGTGTACCTATCTTGTCACAGCGACATCCCATACGAACGTGTTGTCTCGGTTGTAGACTTGGGCTTAGGCCTCTAGGCCTTTGATTGTTGTTCCAACTCTTTATGTATAGTATGTGCGTATCGTAGAATGATATTCGTACAGTCGCTTTCCGTACATTTCCGTTTTTGTGAATTTTTCAAACGTTCCAATGCCTACTTTTTCCTTTACTTTTCCTTTACGTGGGAAAGCTTCATCAAGATAAGCCAATCTTATTAGAGTTAATTTGTCCGGAACTTCATCCGTGAGCGTATGTTTCACTACTTTTGATCAAATGCAGGCCTTAGTCACAAAATGATTATTTTTGAGACGCTTGGATTTTGATCCAAAGTAGCGAAACGAACGCTTATAGCTTAAATTCTGGACACACTACAGCTAATATGGTTAGCTAATCTCATTCGATGTCTCTCAATCGACAACAGCTTTAGCTCATGCTTTTCGATTAGCAATATGTGATAGAACCCGTAAAGGGGTTTTTGGTTTAACTGTTAAGCCCGTTGCACACGGGGAGGTTTGTACCTATTGTTCCGCTTAGCCTGTTGCCCAATATTATGCAGTCCAAAAATGCTTAAAATCTGAGCCACTGCACTGCAGTTACTCCCAACAACAAGTGCCAGTTTCACAGTTTCGAATGTGTTTCGTAATTCGAACGAGTTTCAATTCACAACGACAGATATTTGAAAGCGAAATGTGTAAACACAGTACGCTCACTCAGTTACAGTCACGTTCACAGCAACTTTTGTTCCAAGAACGTGGAACGTTCCCGTGTTCCTACTCCTGTGTGCCAAGAGATTTAAGAATGCTGAGCGAATAGGTTGTAACTCGAACGCCTGCTTTCAGTTTCATTCTGAATTTTGCCTCAGCAACTGTCTGCCCAAAAGAGCGCTCGAGTCAAACACTTCTGCTGGAGCGATTTTCCAAATTATAGAATTTCATTAAAACTTCATTAGTTAGTCTCGAGTTCTTAAGCGAGCAAAAAGTGAAGCCCATAGAAGGAAGTTTTTGAGCTTAAGAAAACATAAAACAATCTCTATGAGAGAAATTTTTAACAAAATGCAGAAAAATCGCATGGGAAGCAATTTGTGACAAAATCTACAAGAATCTCTAGGGCGAAAAACTGATGACGAAATGCGGAAGTATCTATGAGGAAAAATTTTTATCATAAAATGTGAAAGAATCTCTGAGGTGCGAGCAAAGTCTGCAAGCTTGAGTTCGTTCTTTTCCTTCCTCCCTCGAAATGTTGGCGAGGGTAGCGAGGGGACTGGCACTGGCACTGGCATGGCGCCTCTAATTTGGCTGCTCAGTATGGCTTCGGCCAGCTTGGCGGCATGTGGGTGTGTGCGTTGACCGGATGCGTGAAACCGAGGGAACTTTCGGGAAATAGACAGCACGCACTTCTTTAGCGTCTGTCTACAAGGACGCACGCAAGGGACCGCACTGTGTTTCAATAACAAAATTGTAATAGAAGGAATAAAATTGGTGGACTTACGCTAATAAAACATGTATATGTTGTTGAACTCAGAGCATTTCATGGAACGAAAGCAGCATGCTGTTGTAACAAACATCATGGTCCAAAGACTTATGTGTTGGGCCGTCTCTTGAAATATTTAGTGTATAAATGAGAATTAATCGCACTTCTTTTATTAATTATCTGTGTGCTGCTGGGCTAAGTTTATTAATTATTCGTTGCGCAAAACGTAATACGTGGTTACACCTGAACCTTAGTGGTCACCGACCATCACCTGTTATAGCACCTACTGGACTACCTAAGGAACAAAGGATGGGGCATGGGTTATGTTTGATATTATCGTCCATCCTGTGTGTGGGTAGTAGCGCGCTTCGTGCCCCTCCGGGCAGTAACTGCCGTAGTCCACTACATATGCATGGGTACTGCTCTGTACTGCCAGTAGAACTGCTTCACTTGTACCAGGAAGTCTGACTTTCACGGTGTCCGTTGCTGTACTGTACATGTCATGGTCGCCTCGCTTTTGTGTATGTATTGGCGACAGCGTCGATCTTTACTTATGCGTCCACGCCGCGCTATAGCAATTTTGGTTCTGGGCTCAGTGCTTCTCAGACTGTGATAGTGTAAGGTTGTGTTGTGTTACCGGCTTTGCTTCGGCGAGGACACCCGGTTATCGTTCAATTTGGCCTTTTAAATCTGTAGTTGATGATTTACTTTTACATTTGTCGTAGGATTGACTTCAACATTGTTGAATATTATATAGGCCTATATGATACACCAAGAGAGAATGGGTTAGTGCTGTTCTGTGGTTCTGTGATGTTTGGAATATCTGCACCGTGTAATGATACGCATGGTGTGTCTGTGTTTCTAATGATTTGCAAATTTAAATCTAAAACCTTTTTTTAAGTCTCCTCTTATCTAGTACATTGAAGCCCACAATTAGTGTTCAAAGGCAACCACCAAGATTTCAAGTTATGTTCATGAAAAGATGTAGCCTACCCGCACTGAGATGAATTATTACAGAGAGTAGATAATGCAAACTTTTAGTATGCATATCCAGGTAGCTAAAATTAGTACCTTCTTCATCTCTTGAATTCTTCACTGCTGAGATGAACATTTCTTCGAATTTAATTCCTTGTTGTAACTCTTGATGCTGGGAATGTTTTGCATCTACAATTTTTTTTCGTAGAACCACTTTTTTTTTCGTTGCAGTCTTTCATCATCACTGTTGTTTATTTTTTCCTTCAGTTCAGTTATTCATAGCTAAGGATAGGTACTGAGAACGCCGACCAGAATTAAAATTGTAAAGTTCTCATTGCCACCAAATTTTAATCTCAAAGGAAGCAGCGCTTTTGTCCATGGTTTAGATGCTGTAGTTACTGCATGTCTTGTGGGGAAATAGATACGATTAGTTTAAATTTGATGTAGTGCCTGGTAGTCAGCAGCTACGGAGGTGATATCAACGACGGAAATTCAAAAGTTTCCTTGGAAATTTTCGCTCAAAACTAGGTTGCTCAATCGCTAATGCTGGGCATGACTTAATGTGATAGACTTCATATAGCCACGATCTATAGCATCCTTCAGGTCATTATGAATACCTACTAGAGTGAGATACCAGCCTCAGTGTCTTGGATAATATAAATCTACTAGGCTTTAGCATCCTCGAATTGAAATCTAAGCAAACATCCAGCGTTCTTTTTCACCTCAACCTAACGCAATGCAAAGTACTTGCCGCACTATCAGCAAACTTTGCGAAGGGTATAAACTAGTGAAGTTCCACCACGTGCAAACCAGTGCTACCTGTCTAAGGCCGTGTTTGCATGTCCCGTATTCAGTCACATTGATGGACGCGACGCGTTCATTTGATGGAAGCAGCAGCAGCAAATGCGGGAAACTGAAGGATGAAACACGTCCGTTTTCTGAACGAGCCGCATGATTCAAGTTCACTAAACAGAACCTATAAATACTGAATTAATCCTCTATAGCGTTTTCAAATTATGAGCAGGTCAACAAAAATTTTTTTTGCCGCCACTTTAACGATCAAAATCTCTGTATTCCCGTTTAACACGAGAAAACTAGTTAGGCTGAAAACGTTGTATATACATACTAAGAACACAGACGCCATCTTTGATTCGACAAAACAAACAAACAAATATCATTATTATCTCGTATACAGGGTACAGTGGATACACATATCGAGGTTTTCTTTATGCCTTAATCTAGAATTTTGAAGATCCAGTAGTGTGAAGAGCAGGAGAAGCAGTCCGTGCTGAGTCAATTTAGGATCCCTCATCGTGCATCGCCTGCCCTCTTGGTGCTGGAGTGCTCCACGCGGTGTAAATCCATAGCGTGCCGTCCGGGGAATCGACAAGGAAGCGGATTGCTGGGGGCTAAATTCACTACAGCGGTTTATCAGGCTCTAAATATTTTGAAATAGGCTTTTCCTTTTAAAATCAGGTTATGAGATTATGGTATACATATGTGACTTCAAACCGACGCGAAATATAAGCGAAGGTGTAAAGAAACGAGATCATAACTGAACGCGTGACGTCATTCATTTGACTGAAGGTCGCTTCTACGTATGGACAGCGACAGCAAAAGTTTACGTACGGCTCGTATTCATTATCATGATTGAACGCATTACGATGTGGGACGTGTGAACTGGCCTCCAGGATGTCTTAGCAACTTAAACTAAGGTCAAAGTTCGTAGAATCAATCCGTGGAGGCCCTCATCACACTTAAGCAGGTCCACACAAATGTCGCAAGAGAACCAAAAAGTTGGATGAAGATTCTCGTCGCAGTCAAAGTAGGTTTTGAATTGCCCTCGTGAGCGCCGACCAGTACCGCAATGACAAGAGAACTGGGCTTTTGTTCAAATTATTATTTTCTGCCGTCATTGCATAATGGCATCTGCAACTAGTAATGCCATAAGGTTAACTTACTTGGCTGACAGTCCCGGAGAAGAAGAGTATCAGCACCTCTCCATCGTTCACGATAATGGTCAGTCTCTTATACGGCTGGCGACCAATTTTTCAGAAACGGTTCGAAGAAATTCCTGAACAATAAACGTCATGTTTTACGTGTAGCCAAGATACGCTGCACTCTATGAGTAACTTCCTGACAAAGCTTCCATGTTTCAGCTTGGAGATTTCTACTCCTGAGCTCCAGTTCGTGCAAGCCGAGCTCGAAAACGATTTTATCTAATGATTGAAGGGATCTTGGATCGACCGGGGAAATGAAGCCCTTAGGCTTGACTTGACCGGAACGTCGGGCAGGTGCGCTGACTTCGACCCTCTAAATCGATTTTTATGTATTAACCCTTATTCGCATACTCGTGAAACTTCCAAAATCAGACTCATGCTCCGTAAATTGAAGTTTTTGCCCACTCAACGTCATCGGGTTGCTTCTCTAGCCTGCAACACGATTTAAAGTGACAAAGCCAACGCTTCTGTCCGAAGGCCGGGCAAGTCGAGCCTTGTGGGCGTAGCTTAGCTCTGCTCTGACACGAGCTAGTCGTTGATTCCATGTTATTCTACTTGATATGTGACACGAAATTATATAAAAATGCAAATCAAACACTATACTGATGGCCCATTTGTATTTATAAAACTGGTTGCTAATATGCATTGAATTATGTATTTACTAGTAACTCGTGCCGTCTAGAAATGGCGGCATAAATAATATCTTTTTCATACATAGTATTTCTCATCTGAAGAACACGGTTCCCTTCCCCTTTAATGATCTGCTACTCAGTTCACACATCGCTAACTGAAAGCAAATAGTAATTAATGCTTTGGTGTGGGAAGGAAGAGAAATAACATAGCGTTTGTACTACTGCTAAAGGCGGCTCCACACCACAGTCTTGTGAACGTGCTCTCTCAGCTGATCGTTTAAATGCGGTGCTGTGTCTACTTCAACAACCGCAGAAAAGTGCTCAGCTTTCGGACTCCTCAATCACCTTAAATTTGAAAAAAAAACATCCGAAACTTTACCATTGACACTTGTTATGCAAACTAACTAGATACCTAATACTTTTGCATATACTTTGTAGACACACAGTCGTGTTGATAACGACACATCATGAGTTCGAAAAATTGGCCAAAGCAGTGACCCCTATGCTGACGAGTAAATAAATTCTTTGCAACACTTATAGGATAAGCGATAGACAAAATAACCAATAAACAGTGTATAATCATTATGTAATAATTCGCGAGGTGTCTTTATCTGTAAATTTGTATTTAGATGCGTAATTTCTGTATTTACACCTTATATTAGGTACCAATATGTACATACGGTGTATGTTTAGAATTTGCTCGTCTTGGTCGGATAAAAACAGCTTGGTTATAATGCTGACAATATTTAGAAATCCTCGAAAGTCAATGCAACACTTATTTTTTTAACAAATAGGAATTCCAAGCGTTAAGATGCCTGAAGTAATTTGCTAGCGGTAGCATAGTTGCTGAATTTGATTTTTCTCCACAGCGATTATGTGCTCTGACCTCACGATGAGCAGATTGAGTAGATCAGTGAAGAAAACGTACAAAATATTCTTCAGAACAGAACCACGCTGAAGAGCGCAACAAACAGGAGTAATTCTTTTCTGTCGTTATTTTTTCATTACCCGCATTACTAGTGACAGTTATTTTCTTTACTTTATGTATATATTCACTATATACCGTATATAGGTAATTTCATTTCTTGTCTATTACCTGTATGAACTCGTATTTTTATGGGAAAAAGATAATAAATATACAATCCTCAAATTAACGACCGTATAAGTTGATAGAACGAGTAACGTGAATAAATTGATGATCTGCAAAATGTACACTAGCATTACTATCTAGCCTCCGCTGCTTGTGGCGCGCAGAAGTCACAGCACTATCCAGTAACACTGGTGACACACGCTTCCAAGAGTCCTGCTCGAATTTGATCAAATGTATTCCACTCTGGGCTTTCATCGGTATTTTTCTTCAATTACTCTATAATCAGCACATCTAGATGTGCCGAAGAAAAAGTGGTTGCTGTATTGGCAACACCTCGATCCCTACACTAGGAGTCCGTAAGCTGCCTGCCCTTTCAATATCCGATCGATAGCCCTTATTAGATTTACATATTTTCATTTCGTTGTCCTTGTTTTAGCTTAATACAAAAATATTATTATTGTATGTGGAATCGTGCGCGTCTCTTGCCTGCTTGTGCTGCCGCTGCTCTGATTGTGGTTAATAATTATTAGTTAATAGTCCGTTGATGCCTTCATGCCTGATAGTCAGGTTTTTAACATCGGTAAAATATTTTTGGCTCCATAAGATGTTATTTGTTAGCCAAAATAGCTAATTTGTGATCGCCAAGAGGGCCATTCGAGTCCTGCAAGCAGTCGCAGTAATGGACCTGCATGGGTCGCTGACTTACGGGAAACATTTTCTTCATTTTTCAAATTATTTCTTTGCCACGTCTCTCTAATTGCAGTCTGCTGGGGCGTAAGCGGAAACGTGGTTGTATTGGAAACAATGCGCCTGCTGCCTGCATGTGGTTTTGCTTTTTCTCCGCCCAGGTAATGGTACGGTTCTGAGCGGGTTTAATGTCCACAGTACTCCAACTTGCACGAACAAAGGCTATCTATATTTTGAATGCGGTTTTGATTTTAGCAGGCTGGCAGTTGGGGATATTGTTGTGTTTCAAAATATTAGAATCGGCAACTGATGGAATCAAAGATGCATTATGACCGTACCACAGCGAGTGTAAATTTCGAGCAAAACGGGCAAACAACTTGGTTTTCCAAAATCTAAGTTTTATATCCCAGTATAAAATAAAACTCTGTTTTGTGTACTGCCTGCTTGTTGTCTCTCCATCCCGATGTCGATGATCACATATTTACGCGAAAATTCATCAGCTGAAAAGCAAGTGGGCCGTTTCCTTGCCTCTTTTTTTATCGAAGAACTGAAAAGTAAATAATGTATACGTGGTAACATAAATTATAAATATCAGTAAGATATTCCTGACAGCTGAACCACGATGAAGAACAAAGGAATGGGGATGCGCTGAAGTAATTATTTTCTGTATTCATTTCTTTTTCACGGCGGAGGTCAATAGTATTGCTCTATTTTTACAGCAAGATTAGGACGGCGATTATGTTCGCTCACAGCCAGTTTAGAATTGTCAGCAACCGACGCTTTTGATACAGTAAATTGAAAATCAAACAGCCAAGGGAAAAATTACCACAATCGTAGGTATCATAAAAGGGTGTCAGTGCAAATTATTTGTTGTCTTTCGCCGGGTCTGCATACATACGTATGGCCACGGCAAACATCGCAACGTGTCATCGGCGTAACATGAAACACGCATATGTACAGTCTATTCGCTGTTCTAACATAGAAAGAACGTGGGAGTTTTTGTCGACTGAGTGGTCATGGCAGGCCAATAGTTACAATTGACCGTCCTAGGACACCTCCGGGGACATAGGGTGAGCCATAGGCCATATATGATCAGATAAGTTAGATTCAACATCCTATGTTATGGGGAGTAGCTCCCCCAGGGGGTTTGTGTAGGTTACCTTAGCCATTAGCTAGGCCTTCGGAACGTCGGTGTTTCGTGCCCACTTTGCTTCCTTCCCATCTTTTACTCCTACTGATCTTTCTTCCATCTGTTCTTCCTCTTCTTTCCCAACTTGCTGTTCCCATGCGCGTTGATCCTGTGTGGGAACACCCTCGTGCTTGGGTTCCACTTGTCTATTGTCACATTATGTGTCCATTCTTCCTCTGTGATATCGCCTTTGTTGTGGAAACGGAGACATAAACTTATGAATATAATAATAATGACCCTCCTAGGAGGTCGCAGTCCTGACGAATGCCAATGTAGTGATGGTAAAACAACACCGCTTGTACACCATTTACAATACCGGTTGTAGCATTAGCTTTTTATTGATAGAGTTCCGTCCAAACTGCTCACGATGGGACGCGCAAACGAAGCAGGGAAGAAAATACCACGTTTTGCCCTATTTAGACCAGGGCATGTTTGTGGTGCGTGGTACCACCAACGTGAAGGTAGCACGAGTAGCAGTTTATCGTGTTGATACCCAGTTTCGAATCTTTCTAATAGCGTCTATCTGAAGGAGGTTTGTGTGATTTCCTCAAGGGTTATTGCTATTGAAGGTTCTAATATGATATTTTGAAAGCTTATTCATTCTTGCTCTGGTTTTTCTTAGTGTCACAGAGCCCGCCTGTTCCAGACATGGTAAATAGCTTGTCGAGACGCCTTATCATTTGTGACAACACGCATCACAGACATGCCCTACTACGACCCCAGTCGAGTAAAGCAATAACACGAGACTTTTCCTCCATGCTGTACGGTGGATAAGGGCACAGCTGACCCATCTAAGACTAAAAAAAACTATCGGTGTCTCTCACTTTTTTCTCGATGCCGCAGTGACCTTCAAGCGCATCGTAGTTCAGTTAAGGCACCTAAACTTTGGCAAACAGCTGTATATAAGTAAGCTGCCCTCGTCTACCGCATCATCTCACGGAACTAAAGTGACCTTAAGACTCTCTCGTCTTCATCTGGCCACCTCAGCTCTGAACAGCTAGGGCATAATATAATTTGGTCCATCTAAGAGTACAAACTACCCTCGACTGTCTCATCTTTATTCGAGTCGAAGTTGCCCTTGGAGCACTCACGGTATATCGTTTGATGGGGAACAGCTATAAGGTCTTAATCTCGCCAAGCCAAAATCACAAACTGCCCTCGCCTGTTCTATCTTTCTCAATGCCGAGATTGACCTTAAAGCACCACGCGGTGGTGCGGGGCGACCTGGATGCTTGTGTGTACGTGTGCCCAGGGTATTGATTTGACTGCAGATGGGCGCTCTTTCTGTGCGTGCTTGTCTTCACTTAGCGTGCCCTAATTCTTCAGTCTTTAGTGCGATTAGACTTCCCAGGGTTAACCGTATATAGCTGATTTTTTATAACGCTACGTGTCTGAATAGTACAATGTGTTTCTATATTTGTTGAAATTGGACTATTATAATACTTTTAAATATTATACATCTTTGTGCGAGCTTATCGCTAACAAGTGTAAGGTTTCCCTTTGTAGCATAATTATAGCAAGTCATTTTTCACGAGAAACCTTAAATATTTCGGATGTGGACTACAAAATACCTATCTTGGGTTAGTATGTCGAGAGGTTGCAATTTTTTTTCGTTTCCAGTAGCCTCTGATCCGATTAGCCCTAACTTGTCAGGAACTTTTGAATTTATCGTTCGAGTCACCACTTTGGATCGAGTTTAGACCGTTAGCTGCAAAGCGATTGCCCATGATGCGGTTGGGATTGTAATTCCAAGAAATATTTAAATTAATCGGATTAGATCACCGATGCAAATTTTTGAATTGGTTACTTCTTTAATTTTCTACAGTGGTATGTTGCCGGGCTCTTTATATCTGTGTGGGTTCGTTACACTCACAAGTTTATACCTGCACTCTCTCATGCACTATATATGCGTACACGAATGAACTGTTTTCTTGATGTACTTCGTTGGGGGCTCCAAATTGAGGGTGATTCTTATATGATATTATGTTAAAAATTATCTTTCAAACTAAATTAGGCGCCCGAAATATTGCACAGGGAGAAAAAAAAAAGAAAAGAGTTTAGTCTCCAGCCAGCAACCCTTCTTCCCCCTACTTAGCTACGCCTCTAAGGGCGCGTTAGATTGACCTGCGAAGTTAAGCCATTGAGGCTTGATTTACCTTAGTCTTAGCTAGGCCTTCGGAATGCCTTTCTTTCATGTCCACTTTGCTTTCGGCCGTTTTCATGCTCCTACTAGTGATTCTTTGTTCTGACTTCACGACATGTTCCCATGCGTCGTGATCCTGCGCGGAAGTGCCCTCCTGCATGCATTTCGCCTTTCTATCGACACACCCTATGTCCCTTCTGTCTTCCTCTGTATGTGGTATAGCCTTTGTAGTGAAAACGGAGGCTTAATCTACTCGTTATAGATTCCCAACTTCCATGTCACTATAGCTAAGTTTGAACTTTCATGCTAATTGGACGGCCCTGCACTGAACCTGTAGATATGGTACGGTAGCGTCGTTTATTTACAGATAACGATGGCGACAAATTGAAAAGTGAATCAACGAGCGGCTTATAATTTATTTATAAGTAAAGATTGCAACAAATCGAAACAGGATAAATGCGAGGCCTGCCGGCACTGCGGCTCAGCCTGGCTGCAGGCCAACGGTTGCGGTGTTGAGCGCCCAAGTCGCTACTTGTCGTAAATGTTTGTGCTTGGTTCGTTGCTGTAGCGCTCTTACCACTTACGACTATATACGGGGTGTTTGGGAGCATTGTTCTTGCTGATGTAGCGCTCTTACCACTTACGACTACGGGGTGTTTGGGAGCATTGTTCTTGCTGCTGTAGCGCTCTTGCCACTTACGACTACGGGGTGTTTGGGAGCATTGTTCTTGCTGCTGTAGCGCTCTTGCCACTTACGACTACGGGTAGTTTGGGAGCATTGTTCTTGCTGCTGTAGCGCTCTTACCACTTACGACTATATACGGGGTGTTTGGGAGCATTGTTCTTGCTGATGTAGCGCTCTTACCACTTACGACAACGGGGTGTTTGGGAGCATTGTTCTTGCTGATGTAGCGCTCTTACCACTTACGACTACGGGGTGTTTGGGAGCATTGTTCTTGCTGCTTTAGCGCTCTTGCCACTTACGACTACGGGGTGTTTGGGAGCATTGTTCTTGCTGCTGTAGTGCTCTTGCCACTTACGACTACGGGGTGTTTGGGAGCATTGTTCTTGCTGCTGTAGTGCTCTTACCACTTACGACTATGGGGTGTTTGGGAGCACTGTTCTCGCTGCTGTAGCGCTTTTACCACTTACGACTATGTGATGTTTGGGAGTATTGTTCCTGCTGCTGTAGCGCTCTTACCACTTACGACTAGTGCATGATGGCATAGAAGCATTTCTATTGTTGCTGTAGCGCTCCTCAATACTTACTACTGGATGTCTGTGATGCCTGCTGCTGTAGTACTCGTAACACGACTGGAGGATGTTTGGGTGGATTGTTAATACTGTTGTGGCACTCATAGCTTTTAATTACTAATATACAGTATACGGAGGATAGTTAGCGTTTTTTTTTTATCGGAGGCTCATACGTGTCGATACTTGTGGTTGCGTAAGAGAATTTTTTACGCTTATTTCCTTTATCAGTCACAACGCTTACGACCTCCAGATATTAGCGGAGGAGCGAATGTGGCATACAGTCGGCAAGGAAGCGGCGTAGCCGAGGTACTTTAGCGCTGCTCGGTCGCCATGCGCGTTTTTAGGCTGGCATCTCTGACCTTGTTGTGAGCAAATTACACCCGAGCAATGCACGCATCGTTTCGCTTGTTCCTGCAGTGTTCCATGGATGTTCCGTCGATACTTGCGCGGAACACCGCAGGAACATGCGCGGCCAAGTCGCGTACTGCTCGCCAGTGTTCGGATGTATTTTGTTTGGACGAACAAGGTCGCCGATGTCGGCCTAAAAACTCGCATGGCGATCGAACAGCGCCGCAGCGACTCAAATGCGGCGCTTTACATTTCGACTGTGTACGTACCACGTGCCACCCTCGCGCCTCCAAAAATTCTGAATGTTATGAGATGTTCGTCAGCTTCGACGTACTGTTTATTCATAAGTGACCCCTTGAGCAGAGAGCACTTCATGAGAGACGCATCAAATAAAGAGTCAGGTTCGCCGGAGCTCAGGAGCGGCCTGCAAAGTTGGCCGCAATTATGGGAAGTTCTTGGGAAAATTCCTCCTGGACTCGCATTCCTGAAGAACTTGAAATGGGGCTGGCTGCGTTCCAGCCGGTGCCGGAACAGTTGGTAATGATTCTTTTTCTTCTTGCTGCACTGCACTGCGTAGCACATTTCTACACTGCAATACTATCATTTTCGCTAAAATGGCACTGTGTTTCATTAATTACTCGTACATTTGCAATGCTGCGTACCTTAATGCTTGAACAGATACCGAGTACCACATTACTTAAATCGATGTTTGGTACCTCAACTTATCACTTTAAGTGTCACTCAGCACAACAGTATTAGCTACACTGAGTAGCCTGCCTACCTACCTAGCTGTTTTCAGTAGCACATTTTCACGCTGATTTCATCAACACTGTATTTCTTGCTTTCATTAACACTGCTCACTGCATTCCATGAAGCAACACTGTCTATGTGGACCTTATACAGTATTGCTTAAAGAGACGCTACTGCTATGGTATATGTATTGCAGCATATCATGTAACTTCTAAAAATTTTTGCGTACACGTTTTTTGCCAGTTTTTTTTTTTTCTTAGATTTTTCGAGATTCATGAGGCCGTGTAACTTTTTAACGAAAGCAAGCTTTTTGCATGGTTCACCAGAAATCGATCTTGTCTGGGCCACCATATTACGAAACATGATGTACGTACTGTCATCGATCCAGCAGAGCAGTAGGTACCTACCGCTAAACGTTTCGAGTGGATTTTTAAACATACATAATTTTTTCTAAGCCTAGCATGGCACACGACAATTTTAGGTTTATTGTTTTATTACTTATTGATTTGTTACCATGTAAGTCACGTTCATTCGAGAGTGCAAAATCCTCTTTTTTTAAGAAACTGATTTGTGAAAAAAATTGCCACTCCCTATACACTCCTGGATATAGTATGCCCCAAGATTATTAAGTGCTCTCATCTTTACAAACTAATAATCCTAAGATGCGTAGACTCGAAATATGTCGAATAATATTATAGGAAGCATGTATTTATTTCTTTATTTAAGAAGTTTCATGCATGTATCGTGCACGGTATGGCGGCAGCACGGGATGTGGTGCATATTTGTGTCGTGGCACGGTACCTCACGTTTTTTCCACATTACGTGAGCCCTGC
>LQNS02278096.1:26265412-26289341 GCA_001587735.2 Parhyale hawaiensis | reverse complement strand
TTCATGCATGTATCGTGCACGGTATGGCGGCAGCACGGGATGTGGTGCATATTTGTGTCGTGGCACGGTACCTCACGTTTTTTCCACATTACGTGAGCCCTGCAGCAGCAGCATCACACGGCCGCACCTGCGTGCCTGAATGTATGGCAAAATTAGATTTAGTCTTTCGCTACCGACGGTGGCTTAAGGGAGGGTTCACACGAGTGTCTAATAAACGTGTTCTCTCAGCCAAGCCTCCGTATGTATGCTTGGCTGTGTTCTTGTCAACACACTTGTGCGACACGTTCATTTGACTGTTGTGAGGCACCCCTTTGCAGCCAGTTTCACACTGTATAGTCTTTTCTTTCCCAAAGGAGATATTTAAGCGTCCTACAGTGTTGTTGCTTCCTTGTCAAGAGAGTAGTGCGCATCTCACTGGAATTTACGCAGTTTGCGGTAAATTTAAAGACCTATACAAGCCATCACTGTTGATACGTGCAGAAGAACCAGCTGACATTGTGGTAAATCATCTGGTGGATACAAAGTTGGTCTTGCAACGGTGCAACACAGCTTCTGAACAACTCGTATAGGCGTGTAGATAAGAAATTTTATAGCATGAACTCGCCTTTACACGAAAGCACCAAATTTTGATTTCTCTTTTTGTTAAAAAGTTTGTCTGTAATTGCAATAATCAGCGTAAAATTCGTTTTTCAATCTTTAAATTTAGAACATAGGAGAGTTTTGATGACTAATTTGAAGTTTTTACTAACATCGTATAAAACGTGTTCCTACAGAAGCATGTTTTACACAGCTGTCACAGCTATTTGACAGCAATAAAACTAGTCCACATTCTGTGCACAAAGATTGCATTACACGCAGAAAAGTATGTTCTTTACGATAAAAAAAAACACCTGGTTTCTTATCACTAACGACTTAATATTTTAGCTACAAAGCAATATAATTAATCCCAAGACACTGTTGTTCATCACAACGCTATTGTTCATCAGTTGTTAATCACAAACGACAATGTGCATTGACGCAAATTCAAACGACAAGTTGTTTACAGTTAACTAATTTTGCTTAATGGCAAACAACCATTTCTCTGTGTGCATATTTATTATAGAATAACTTCAATTTTTTTACGCGGACAAGAGAAAAAGCCAGGGAAAAATGTGTAAACACAGACGTACTACGATTAATTAAATATGCATATATATATATAGGTTAATATGCATGATGCAAAGCCTTCAGTGTTGAGAGTCGAACCACTTTTAAACACATCTCGCGTGAGTTCCAAAAGATGCTACAGGCATGCAATGAGAATTACCGCTTAGAAGGATTCATGGTTATCTATAATCTCCAAGTTAATCACGTATCCTCTTGTGCTCTGCATCTTAGTAACCGCAAGTGGATATCATCCACGTTTATAGCCTTAATGCCGGTTTACACGTTAGTCATTGGAAGGTATTCACTCATAAAATCGTCCAAATGCTTTGTAACGTCGTTAATTGTAAACACAAGTGTGTATACGCCACAAAATGTAATTAAAATGTTACCGTCTATTCAGTTTCATTGGCAAGTTTCACTAGGCAAGTTACGGATATCTCTTCGAATTGGGAGTGAACTAAAACTCAGGAAATAGTGCAATTTACTACAGTTTCTACCACACTGTATCACATGCGGAAGACTGAATGAATGAGCACATTCCAAAGACTAATATACTTGCAGACCGGCCTTATGTATACCTGCCTAACTGTAGGCTTATGACTGACTGCCATATTACATATAATTATGTAAGCTGTACGTGCAACTACACCCATGAATGCTGCACGCTCCAGTATATTAGGGACGGCGTCTACATAAGACCAAAATGAGCTTGTTGGTTATTAGGTGCACAGTTCACTGAAGGAAGGTAAAACCAGAGCTTGTGCTCAGGCAGTGGCCTGAGTTCACCTCGGAAAATTTACCTTCGGTGAAATGCTTTCTTTAGTCGCTCTTCGTCACTTGACGTTATTCTGGCATCACAGTATATACTGTATACCATCTGCATTTCGACGCACTGGACTAAGTTGAGCTGATATGCCAGTAGACTGCATGTCCCTTCCCTGTGCCTTTCTTGGAGGACCGTGTTGGTCTACAAACATGGAGGGGCTTTAAGTAGCGCATTTCCTTCTAACCTCTACATGATTATCTATAGGTACCTACCGGTCAACATAAATGTCTCCCTTTGCGTCCGAAACTGTTCCCCTGGACTTCCACCGGAAACTCTGCAGTGCGTCAATGGTAAAATCTCGCCGCGGCAGCTTCGGGATAAGCCGAAGTGTTCGGAAATGTATAGTAACTGAGATCAGCAAACTCGGCGTTAACGGCCATCAGATAGGAAACTATAGTAGTGACGGTTTTGTGTTCCACATTGGTGGTCGGTGTGTCTTGTGCCCTCAGGTCGCGTGAGCGTTTATTTTGCACATATTAGGATGCTACTTTGGTATAAGATTTATGCAGTTAAATCCATCTAACAAAAGCCAAATAATTCTACCGCAGTATGCGATCTTCCTAACACAACCCAACTCCTCGAGATCGCGTACTTAAATACATGAAATTAGTGTTGTAGGTAACGTGTAGTGCGAAGAATAAAGTTTACGAAATTGACGTCAGTGATGAGTACCTGCATTACAGGCTATTTGTGGATCGCGCGGCTCATAACTTTCTAGTATTTTCTCCGTTTTTCTTTGATTCGTGAAATTTCGACGGTGACCGCATAATTGATTTCATTCCGGAATGTTAGTGAACTCGAATCACTCGTTTGTTAAGTCAGTCTTGGACACTGCCAGTATCTTTACACGATTTGAAAACAGAGTTGTTGAACATCTTAGGATCATTTTCAGTTGATAGAATATTCAGACTTGGCTCTCTGGTATCAAAGATATACCGCCTCGTTAGATTTTCGTTGTAAAATCTACTAGACACATTTATGTCACCTGAAACTTTCTTTATAATCTGAAAACGTTTATACCAAATTTTACTGTTTGTGAATGTGGAAAAAATAGCCTTCAAAAAACGTATATAAAAATAAATTAGTTAACGTTTATATTTTTGGGATGGTTCTGCTGCGTAAGATTATAGCTGCAGTAAATGTATGTACGTCGATGCTGTTCTTACTAGTAATGAATGTTGTTTTTTTTTTGTGGTGTATCACTTTTGTGGTTCCGTGTAGGACGGCTGGGCCTAGCTATCCTGTCGAATCTTCGGAGGAGCCTTTATGCAGTTTCCGACCATCTCTCTTCCTCTCGGAACTCCCTCTTATAGCTGGAGCAACAGCCATTGCTCTCTTTAAGTGCTCGATTTTGTACCAATGTCTCTCTGCTCTTTTCGTTTTGGCGCGCAGAAACACCGGTACGATCTTGTCTCAACCAATTCTGCTTAGATTTAGCTTTTTTGATGTAAACCTGAAGCTTTGTAGCCATGCACTGTCATGTGATGACTTGGTACCACTGAGACACTATACAGAGCCGATACTGCAAAACGGTGGCACCACAGGCAGTGGACTCCGATGCTCTTTTGGCCAAAACTTGTGAGATTATGCGATGCAAAAGTTTTGAATTCCCTTCGAGGGGCATACGCTGGGCCATAGGCTGTATATGGTTAGGTTTGTTCATCTTGTGTTATGAGAAGCAATGCCATGTTGCAGAAGGACCCTGTAGGTTACCATAGCTTGAGCCAAGACTTTGGGACGTCATCGTTTGTTGCCTAGATTGGTTCCTTGACTTCTTTCTACGTTCATACTCCTACGATGATGCATTATTCTATTGTTCCTCTTCTTTCTCGACTTGCTGCTCTCCATGCGCGTTGATCCTGTTACTGTATGGTAACGGAGGCGTAGGCTAAGCTGTTCAATATAATATTTTTTTTTTATTATTTTTGATCAAGATGTAAGAGTGAAAAAATAATTTTACTTGTTGTGTGGCTCCTCTATGATATATAGGAATTGATTTGCGACGGTTAGGCTTGCAATCTCCAGTTCTCAAGATGCACCAAGCTTCCCCTTCAGAAAGAATGGATATGAGCATAAGTGAGGCACTTATTAAATTAACATGTGTGCTGTACAATGAATATTTAGCACATTTACCGCATGAATAATTCCATTATGTTGTCTCTGCAATGTGTACAAGGCTGGCTGAAAAGTTCATAGGCAAAATGATTAAATTACCTTGAGAATGAACCGAAAATGCATTTAAAAACACATTATAACATTTTAATGTAGTCTTCACTACACGCGCGGTTTTCCATTGGCACTGCAGCTCTTCTTATTGCGAAACCGCTTCCTGAAGGGCAGAAACTTCAGAATTTCCCGTCACCTATAAACTTGTAAGCCAAGCCTTGCGCAACCAACTATCCGTGTTTATGATTATCGGCTCAAAAACTATTTATAGTACATGTGTACTTTTACTGTGCTGTTTATGCGCCTGCACAGTCTATGTTGTCTGCACCGCTGTCAGCAATACCCCGTGTTTGCACTGCACCACTCATGTTTTCTGCACCACTGCCAGGAGCACTGTATACTTGCACCTGCATTGCAGCTGCACAGGTCGGCTGACGATCGGTCCTTCAAATGCTTCATTAATTTCTACGAATATTCTAGGATTACTTTCGATTGATTTCAAACTTTATCTTATTAAGGAGTTTATTAAGGAGTTATTAAGGAGTCATTATTATTGAGTTTTTACCAGAGTTTTACATGGATTTTACCATGCAGAGTTTCACCAGTCGTGGTAAAACCCACATTCTGACCCTGGCTTCCATTGGAAAGTACATAAATTGAACGACGTGCAAGCTAAATATCCGCTCATAAGTTGAGCGTACGTTAACATAGTGTGCCCCCGGCATCAGACAGAATACAACACCTCATCCCAACCCGAAAAATTTTAGGCTTGCAGCTGATCTTATCCGCTGCTCTCCCCCAGAGGTATTAGCTATCTGGTTGCAAATTTTCGATCTCGCTGTTTTGCCCACTACATGGACAGAAGCTTTGAAGTCTCCTGACCTAATGGTCAGTTTTCTCAAATTTCTTTGCTACCCAAAAAGAGAAATGAAGCTAAAACTGTACGGTAAATCCCTCTCTGGAGCCGCCAAAAATTGTGTTGGAGTAACCGGTTGAGACGCTTAATTCTGCGTTGACTTTTTGTCATAGCCCCAATGAAATTTAGTTTGAGGATGTTCTTCTCTCGCATATTCCTTTGCTCTAAAAGGCCTTCCGGAATCTTACCTTCCAGCTAAGCTGTTATTTTTCCGCAAGATTTCAAATTCATGACTCGTGCAACAACAGCGAGCTGAAAAATTTTCGGGTCTTTCATTTACATGCTAACATCGAAATAATCTGAGCCACTTATCCCTGAGAAACTTCAATACTGAGCTATTGATCACAACTTTGGATTGAGTTTGACGCTATAATCTCAACCCGATTACTTTTGAGACAGTCTCAGGCTTGGTTTTGAGGCTGTCTCAAAAGTTTGCAGTTTGCGACTGCAGATGACTCCAGAGGCGACTGCCTCTGGAGTCATCTACGAAACTCTACGGATATTTCGAACCACGTTTAAGTTACTTGGCGTAGAGGTATCAGTTTACATTCCCTATAAATAGTGGCCTCAGCTGTGCTTTGTCTGAAGAAGTATTGGATAGATCAATACAGAAACTACGATGCCAATTACGAAGAAATTTATACGAGCGGTTAAGAAATGCTCAGTTCTAGAGTAGATCAAGTATGATGGGGATCGTTGACCTCTTATTTCTGTTCGTTCTTCAAATGAGATCCAGTTGGAGATATACACGCCACCCAACGTGTGTAGATGTCCCGATTTACTTCCATTTTCATCGTAGTGTATGGCCACCGGGGATAACAAACAACGAATTATCTCCACAGTACACGCAACCGCTGGCAGTTACGATAGCCTACCCAGCGCTTTTCATGAATAACTGCTCAGTTAGTTTTTGAACCAATATATAATGACAATATGTTCATCTTGTAAGTTTAAATATCACTTGGAAAATATGAATTTCACACATCCAACGAGTTTCTCTCTAATGCGAATTTTGACTGTTCTTGAGCTGGCAACCATTACGCCTTCAGGAACTAGCAAAGAGCGTTACGATCTTTGAATAGGTATATACCTATATTGTTCGCGCAAACTTGCTGTTATATTAAAGATCGTTTTTTCTGTTTTTACTACGATACACGAAAATTAACAATAGTGCAGTCAGTGACACGTGCGTACTGTGCAAGTAGACTTATCCAACGTCTTTTGCAGGTCTTCGGACAACAACGTGACCTTCAACGAAACAATATTCAAACTGTTATGATGCGGAAAAACTCTTCCCACGATCGAAGAAGAAAGTTTTAAGAGACCTTGGAGTCATAATGCTGGACAATGCCACATTTGAAAAAGACGTACCAAGAGTTGTAACCGTAAGCAAGAAATGGAGTAGATGGGTGCTTAAAACATTCTTTTCGCAAGAGACAGACATAATGCTGACTTTATGGATACAGTTCATACTGCCGAAGATAGAATTCTGTTCACCTCTTTCGATATCGAGCAAACGGAAAGACCTAGAGCGCCTCGAGGCTATTCAGAGATCGTTCACTGCCGAAATCCGAAGCATGTAAAACTTGCACTATCACAAAAGACTTGCCCACCTTCAAATGTACTCAATTCAATGGAGATTCGAACACTTCACAATCATATACGTTTGGAAAATTCTAGAAGAAATTGCTGTATATAAATGTCAATGAGCGGATTCTTGCCAAATTCGCGGACTACATTGATCGCACTTGTGAAGTAGGAGTCCCAATGAGAAATGCTGGTGGTGCAATAGCCACGAAGTATTCTGCAGCTTCACAGTTCAGGTATGCGAGGTTGTTCAACAAACACAAAATTCTCCGTCCTATTCGGAAGGCTATTAGCGTTGATGCTGCAAAGTTTTAAGACCTACTGGACTCATACTTACTGAGAGTGCCAGACAAACCAGCTGTAAGCGGTTACGTGCATTGTAGTGATAACTCTCTGCCAGCTCTCCCACTGGTCAAGGAGCGTAATGTCTGCACAAGACGAGTGGCGTGAATAACACCACCTGGATCTCGTTCGAAAAACTTAGCAGGTCAGGTACTATGACTGTGGACAGCACCATACCGCAGCACCTTAGGGTGTTCTATAGGATTGTTGTACATAGAGCATGCACCTTCGTTCTTTAAATGGTTCTAAGTTTCTCCAGTTTATAAAATATGCAAATGACCGCATTACGCATGAGCTTGTGGTTTGGGTAAAACTTGCTGGATTGTGTAACAAATGTGGTACTAAGAGGAATATAACTATGTCGCCTAGCAAATATGCCATAACTACATCTCTTAAATTATGATTCCATACCTATCCTTTACGCCAGCGAGCTCGGTTCGTTCATAATATTTTAAATCCAGAAATTATTCGGTATCTCTTTATGCCTTGTCGTGGAGCTTACCGTGTTGTTAAGCACGAAGTGAAATGCTATAATATTGCACTTGGATTTCCACCAGTGAACTGTACAGCTTTATCTACTTAATTCTCGATGCACAGCTGTATCTACTTAATTCTCGATGCACAGCTTTATCTACTTAATTCTCGATGCACAGCTTTATCTACCTAATTCTCGATGCACAGCTTTATCTACCTAATTCTCGATACACAGCTTCATGTCCATACCTCGATGCACAGCTTTATGTCCATACCTCGATGCACAGCTTCATCTACATATCTCGATGCACAGCTTCATCGACATAGCTCGATGCACAGCTTTATCTACATTTCTCGATGCATAGCTTTATCTACATATGTCGATGCACAGCTTCGTCTATGTTTCCTGATGCACAGCTTTTGTATCTTATATAGTTACTAAGCACGCATGATTATTATTTCTCTCTCTTTTCCGTTCTGCACAGGACACCTTTCGTTCACTTCATTGTCTTTTATATTTAATTGTGCACTTTTCGTGCACTAGTCAGTCATAATAGACAAGCAACGGTTATCCATTAATTATTTTATCTAATTTTTTACCCTCGTAGAAGAAAAAATCAATAAAGGTAAGTTTGGTGGTTTGATAGTAATAAGAAAAATGAAGGCAAGCGAGCAAACTAAATTTGCGTGCTTCCAATGAAGGTGCATTCATTGTGTTTGTGTCAAGCGCTGCATTGCAATCTTAGCCTGTAATTCCTATCCTTCAGTGTCCATACCTGCGTGTATTCTAAATTGATTTGTTGCCAGTAAATTTTCACAATAGCATTGGACCTGGCACCCATTCATAAAAGGGTGCATTTTATTTACAATACATTCTTTGTTACAACATGGCCTCACAGTCTTGCCATTTTACTTCAATGTGAATTTTCACTGTACGCTATTCATACCAATTACTACTTCTATTTTCCACATTATGTCCTTGTATTGCATATAGTTTGTCTGTATTACATCGGCTAATAATCGATGCACTGCTACTTCCTTTCATGTTCTTAGGACGAGGTACAATTAACAGATTGAAGGAAAGAGGATGTTCCTCACGCAGTTTCAGCATCTGAGCCGCCGACTGAGCGTGCACATGCAAAATGCAGAACACCGCCTGATGTTTGCAGGTCTCTCGCTGCTGCCCTCCTCCTTGAACTTATAAATTGTAATCATTAACTTTATTATCCGCAGCACCATTTTCTCGCCGTTACTTGTACTAAATTTTGCTGTTCAGATGCTGTCCATCGTGGTGTCTACGCTGACCATCATCACTCAGATGGCCTTATCGCACGTGATAAGGCAGAACCTGGCGGCCAACGTGGCCCATGACCTGCTGAGGGGCGTCCTGCTGGAGCTGGTCGCGTCGGCCGAGATGTGCGGAACCTGCTTCGAGCTCATCATCAGTGAGTCATTTTTGCGGCCCTCCGGCCTTTTGATTACTTCTGTGACTTGGCCGCATGTGCCCACCTCTAAGTCTTGCCCCTCGGTTAAATAATTAATGAATCAGAAATAATCACGAAATATAGAGCTTAAAAAGTGATGCTGTGATCATATGCCGTATTGGTTTTGAGCTAATCAGTAATGAGTGCGTAGCGCTAGAAAATCAGGATATCTCTCTTCGGTACCCATTGCGCTTCTTCCTTTCTCTACTTCTACTGACGACTACGTTGCTTTATTCCTCTTATTTGCTAATTCGTCTTCCGTTCTACGATGTTCTGTGCTTGGAATCAAAGTTTTTTTTGCTCTCTGACGTACGTCGCGTATCTCTCATTTCCCCTGTCGTGGAACACTGTGCTGTTCATAGGAAGGCCTAAACTGACGGATTAACTATCTAAATTCTGTTTACACACCTAGAGATAGTCTCTGTTATCTTGCAGTCGCTGACAACTATGGCGTGGGCGCCTATGCCGTGTACCTCTTCCTGATGACAATCTGGTGGGGACAGTCGTGGGGCACGGCCACCGCGTGCCCTTACAGCGTGCTGGAGGAGTACGTCGAGTCCGGCTCTGATCCTAAGGAAGTTGGAGCCAAAATTGTGGCCCAAGTCATCGGTGGTATCGCCTCCTTCAGGTAATGTAGCTGTGACGTGCGATGCAACCTTGTATTACGAGTAACTTCATCATGATGTTCGGACGTGGCACATTCCTCTTAATGTATAGTTGGTGTAGTACTGATGAAGCTTTCTCCTGCGGTCACGTACTCAAGTGCTAGGAAGTGACGCTTTCCTACAGTATATGTAACTGGAATACTAAGCTCAACTTTCTACTTAGGCGACGTACTCTGATAAGATAATTTTTCGTCACTTCCTTGAGTATTTGCGTCACTTCCTCGAGTAATTGCGCCAGTCCTTGAATATTTGCGTCAGTTGACGTTTTGGTGACATCGCGCCGTCTTTCTCTCTGATTGCATCTTTAGTGATGAGTATCATAGTCATCTTCACATACAGTAGAGTGAAGAAGGTAACTCATTACATCCTAGCTCGTACCTGCAGCAACACTCTTTGAATGTGTTGCTTCCGTGAAGTAGAGTGCTAGGTATTGCGCTTCTGCCAAAGCAACATTCTATGTTGTATGGTCAACTTGTGAATGATTATACAGTACTTTAAACTTCCCTACTTATTATGTGTTATCCCATAAATGCCATAGCATACGGCTGCAACAAAATTCGAGTTTCAGGTTTCAATAGAGCGATGAAAATGAAGCTTGCAACCACAGATAATATGATAGATTGACTTTCTAGGGATACGCTTCTTACTTGCCACATAGCCTCATCCGTGCTATGTGTATATTTTGTAACGCCATCCGTATCGAGCAGGTGGGTGAAGCGGCTGTGGATCATGGAGCTGGCTGTGACCCACGTGGGCAGGGGAGTGGAGTCCTGCTCCGCCGACCTGCAGGTCCCGATGGTCTTTGGCTTCTTCATCGAACTGGCGCTGACCTGCGCTTGCAGGATCGTGTCTAGGGGCCTCGGAGAGCTCGAACCTAAATATGCCTCCTCCATTGACTCCTTCTTCAGCACTTCCATGGTCGTGCTCGGTAAGGACTCTTATCCTTAAAATAGCCATAGAACTATGAGAAAAGCACCGAAACACACTTTGTGACATTGTTATCTTGCGCATCATAGACTATTTCCGTAATCAGAAAACCTAACTTTATGTACCTCCCCCCTCGCCGATGGCTGAGAGAATGCACTTGGTAAGCGTTCTGAAGTATATGAATGTTAAAAGATTTTTTTTTAAAGTTCGAAAGCGCAATTCTTGAATAATTATAGAGTCAAAGTGAAGAATTTAACCGTATGCTGTTTAACCGTGTACATATTATCGGACCGCTGCGTTTTTTTTAAGTGCTCTATAAATTACAAACTTCCTTGATTTTTTCAATACTTTCTATGCCGGTGCTCAATAGGAAGTCGTAGATAATTAATAAACGCGAAAAAAATATGAAAAGCTCTCTTTCTGGCCATTTAACTAATTCCATTGGTTGCTTCAGAACTTCCGATTGTGCTTGGTAAGGATTCTTGATGCTAGTTACATGATCTTACGAGTAATGAGAGTAATGAGTAATGAGATGGATACGAAGTTACTATTATCAATTAAATTATCCCAACTGTGTCTTTTTTATGACTAAGAGTTTAGCAAGTTTTGTATAGCTTCCGTAATTGTATTAGCTTATATCTGCCCTTTAACTGTTACAAGTTTGCATATTTGGTACATTGGAAATACTATAATAGCAAGTTGACATCCTCCACGGCCAGAGAAATTACTGAACAAAATTTTATACAGCAAGCCTCACAAGCGCTAGCAGCATTCTCCATATGTACTTATGGATGAATATCATTGAACGATGATGTCATTTGAAAAATTTGAAAGCTAATTTAGTTTTGGCCTAGAAATCATAGGTAGTATTCCATATAATACAACCAAGCGTGTAACCGGGGCGTAGGGTTCACTACTTTAATCTAACATTGACGGTAACAACCAAACGTTCTAAAAATATCAGTTTTCTCATCCTTATGTAGATACTTGCTTGACGCGGGGGTGACGAGTACTGCCAAATGCCTGCTTACAGTTAGGGGAGGGATAATAATCTTACGTATTGTGTGAGATACTGTACAAGCAGTAAATTTGTACGTAAATCAAGCTTCGCTTCATTTTATTATTAGCGAGAGTTAAGCAGGGATATTTTTTTTATTTCTACGAGGATTTATTTTTTACGTCTGATTTACTCTTTTTCCTCAACGGCTGCTGCACGTGCAGTGGGTAAGTGTGGCAATTCACTAATATCACTTCTTACTTTCCAAAGCACCGCACGATCGAGCCGCATGTTTGTGTCACGTGTACCGTTATCTCTTGCCTTCCGAGTGCATTTTTTCATCTGCAGAAAACGAATCTCTTTACAAGTTAAATACTACTATGTAGATGATGCGAATAATTTCTCCCCTACATTTTTGTTACTGTTACCAGTGCGATTATTCTATATAATCTATATTAAAGGTCTTATGGAGTATTGCCCCACAACGCGGTTGGACTGCTGACGTCCGCAGTTCCAAGGCACATTACACACATTGGTCTGCACGGCAGAATCTTCTCGTTCCTGTCCCTACAAATTCAGAAACTTCCATTAATTCAATATTTGATATTATTTTAGGTCAATTATTGAATTTTAGCAGCATGCCTGTCGTCATTAACATTTTCTCAGGAATAACATTGGATTAAACGTCGCTAACTGCCCCCAGTGAGCATTCTGTAAGAATAACATTGTTGAGCGGTAAGAAACAGCAGCTGATGTGATCTAATACAAAAAAGTACTTTTTACATTGCGAATCGCAACGTAGAACTGATGAAAAATGTAGTTGAAATCAACCGTGCAACAAAAAGCTCGTTGACGTGTGTAATCAATACACCTCGAATTATGTTCATATTAAGGATGTGTTACGGTTACATCTTTGCTTTGAATTCGCCGCAGTCTTTAACATACCAAAAATGTTGACTTATCTAATGACTAATAGATTCAGGGGCTTATTATATCTACTTACTCCACTCCTACATGCCGGTACGAAAGCGTTGCTTGCAAAGGGCTTTGGAAACACTGCCCCTCAGGGGGCATAGGATGGGCCATAGGTCATGGACTCAGGTTAGTTAGGTTCGACATCCTCGGTTAAGGAATGTAGCTACCCCAGGAGGACCCTGTCGGTTACCTTAGCCGTATATCCTCAGGACGTCTTTCCATCGTACCTACTTTACTTCCTTCCGCTTTCATACTCGTACTACCGTTACTTTCCTCGTTTCTTTATCCACTTGCTGTTCCCGCGCCCATTGATCCTATCCGGGAAGACTCTCGCTCCTAGGTTCCACGTTTATTTAGACCTATTATATAACCTTTTCTTATTTAGAGATTGCCTTTAGAGGTTGCCTTTGTAGGGGAAACGGATGCTTAAACTACTCAATATAAGTGTAAGTAAGCTTTGAAAGAGCTGCGGTGGTTATCAGGGAAGTAAGATATGTCGCTTTTCACTTACATGAACACTGCATGTGCACTTTGCCTGTCGTAGCTCAAAGGGAATATTTACACATGCAGCCGATATTATCTGATACTGTCTCCGGAAAACATCTGCAGTGTAGCTAAAATTTTCATTTTTCTGATTGGGCTGCACTTCCATTGAGCTGCTCTGCAGGACTTCTGCAGCTTCTCTGAAAGTCAGAGGTGAACTTTGCAGCTATTTGCACCCCTGTCGCGCGAGTAAAAAGGGCGGAGGGCCGCAAGAGACCAAGACTACCGGCCTTCTACTACTCTTGTGACGGGGCTGCAAGTGGCCGCTTGTACCCAGCTCTGTTTAATGTATTAGGAAACTGTATTACTGATTGTGTTAAGCAGTTGATACTGTGATGTAATTAAGCTCGAAATGATGCCCATCACTCTACAGTTTAAAGTATGATTAAGAAAGATGTTCTTTGTTCTTCCTAGCCTGTACCTGGTCACTCCCTCACTTCCTTAGTTCCTTGGGGTAGAGATTTAATGGCCTTTCCTAAATTCTCTGTAGGACTGATCTTGTGAAACTTGCTGTCTCTTTCATGAATACTTAAAACCACCTCCACATTTGTATCTCCAGAAACTTTGTATCTGTTCGCAGCACAAACATTTGCCTGTGCCTTGCAGCTCATACATTCGCCATATTATTTACTACTGCCTTGCACTGCGTAGATATATCACTTTCTCATAGTGTCCTTCAGACTTTGATATTTTATGCATAACACTCCAGTGCGATACTTCTAAACACTGATGCATTAATTGTATTGTATAGGTACTGCAGATATACTTCAGTTTCTCAAATTGCTTAAAATCTTTGGTTTGGTTTACACTGTTGTCGCACAATAATCCAGTGCAATACTCGCCTAATTTACTACACCGACCGTAAATATCATTCTTGAGCACTCTATGTTTTTGGTTCGCACTGTGTACTTCTGTAGGTTTGCACTGCTCTTAAGCGAATCACTTGTTTACTAGCTGCACTGCGGCTGCCCGACATGCACGATGCGTGTGACTGTGTAAAATGACGCTGCACCCTCTGCTGTTAACACTTGTCGCACTACAGCACTCGTACATATATATCCTTGTATGCTGTATATACTCGCATAGTCTTATGTTTCACTATGACTATAGCACTGACATCATTCATATGGTACTGTAGTTTGTATCTTCTTAAATAGAAAGCTATCATGACTCGCAAGTGTGTGCTACACTCGCTAATTTCAAGTTTACAAAATAGCATACTAGCTGCTTCGTCGTTATCTTTTTCAAAAAAGCTGCTTTAAACAATATACGTAGACGGATTTAGCGTAACGCCATCATCACAACTGTAATCGTGATATAATAATATGCCTATGAACTTATAAAACAAACTCTGTGCCATTTGTTTACACATTTGTGAAGCAAAGACGGCTCGCTTTTTAAATCTTTTCTGGTGGAAACAAAAAACTCTTTCTGACCATCAAAACCGTAGCTACAGTTCACTCTATTTGAGCTCGATTATGGTTGTGGTATCTTATGTTGAAGCATTTACACGTGTAACGTTAATGTTGCAGTTCTGGAAGGCGTGTTGTAATCACAAAGATAGGGTTACCAATGCTACACCGGTGACCCAGTTGCTCACAAACTGCGTCGCAATCACAGTCAGGAAAGCGGTGGCGGCTATTGCGGCACGGGTTGCGGTTACGAAAATAACCCCACAAAAAGATCCATTGCAAATGAAGAGAACACGAACATTATGAATATGAACTACGAGTCAACTCCGAAGTTCGGAGTAAGCAAATAAGTTAACTTACTCCGAGCTCTCTCTGTAAAATTATAATTAACTAGAATTTCATTACAGCGCTCATCGATAGATGGCGCTTTGATAACCGTGTTTTCGGGTTACGATTGCCATCTTTTAGGTTGCGGTAGCCCAACTGGTTTGTGATTACAACACACTTCTGTATTGATGAACAACGGATTACTTGATGATATTTTAAGGCTACATTCATACTTCATATATTTTAAACTTTCTTCACACTTCAGTACGTCCGAACAGACGCAGCAACGAATTCTTACAATGTGAAGTATGAACACAGTTGAAAAGACTAACGTCTGAACCTGTCATCAGGTCAGAATAGGCGTATTGCAATTGATCACAGCCACAAGAAATGGATGCAAAAGCCGTTTCTCCCGCCAGTATTTCGAACGTATATTTTTCTCTGCTAATTGTGTAAATGTATATCATGGCGTCAGCATTTAGAACACCGTGTGTCTACCAAAAGATTTACTAACTGCTCTAAAAGTTTGCAGTGCACCTTTATTGAAATTCAAAAGACTCTGGACATTTCTCCTGCGTAACCGACACAGCAACACATTCATAAGACTGCCTTGCGAACCCCGCAGTATACGTGTACCAGTGTCATCCGCCTCTCAAAAATAATGTCCAAAACTTCTGCATACAAGAATATGTTCAAACAATAATTCTTGCTGGAGCGAAATTCCTGCCTAGCTAGGTAAAGTATTCAACTGCGAGTGATACGCTAATACTTAGTTTCAGCGTCACTGCTGCGTCACTGAAAGAGAGAAAGATAGCACTGCGATACTGAGCGTCGGCGTGTCAATCGACTGCATCCTCTACTGGGACCTTATGTTCTCTGCCATACCGCTCTGCTGTGGCCTCGCGTTGCCATCATAGAGCTTGCGTTCGTATAAAGCTTGTGATGTGACGATGGTCATGCGCACCCTTTCAGGAGACGTAGTATTGGCCCTGCACCATATTGAGAAATTAGTTAAAATCGCCTATCTTAAGTATAAGGAAGTCTCGCAGCTCCAAGGCTCCTTAGCTTTTATGAAGTTTTCGGGACCTCTTCCATTCGTGCCCACTGTGATTCCTTCCATTTTTATACTCCTACTAGCTGATGATGCTTTATTGTGCTCTGTTTCTTTCTCTTCTTCCTATCCCCTTGTGCGTTAATTAAGTGAGGGAGCACCCTCTTGTATAGGTTTCTCGTGTCTATCGAAATACTATATGTCTCTGCCTTTCTTCTCTTGGAACGTGAAGGTGCAAATAGGAAGGCCTAAACTAAAGTACAGTAGGTATAATCTGTCGCTGTCGCAATACTGATTACTCTCGCATTTATGGTGCTTCTGACCTCCTCACAACTTTTTTTCTATAATTAATATGTGGGCAACTTACCACCACATTGTTTATTATTGTACGGTGTCTATCTTGATATCTCGTGCAAAGGTTGAGAGCAATAGAAGAAAAATACGTTTGAATCTATATCTAGGAGAGTTGTATAACATTTTATTAGCATTGACTACAAGCTAAAAAAACTAAATGCGTGCATTTTTCAAAGTAAGAAATGCTAGCTGAGCTTCCATCAGCTAGCCAGAAGCAGTCATTAGAAACACCAAATCTGGCTCGCGAGCAAAAGGTTACCGACCCCTGCTATATACGTAGGTGTATCTATCAACTTCTCGTTAGGTCAAAGACTCGTCCCACCCGCTTCAACCACTGTACTACCTACTAACATAACGAGAGTCGCGTGTCGGTGGGGCTGAGAATGGACTTCCTCTATCGTAGCTCTGTATACATATCTCTTTCGTCCACCAAAATCTTAGCGCTCGTCAAGTCGATCCCTCGTCCTGCCTCCGTCAACTAGACTGCACCATAATTTCTGCCAGGTGCTACTCTAATTATTACATTGACTTCCCTTGTTCTACAGTGGTGCCTAACTGGGGATCGGAAATTGCATTCCTAGAGCCGTGTGAATTTTCAATTGTTGTAGCTAAATATCACTTGGTGTCGCTATTGCATGTGACATACCTGAGAATCGGGTATAGTGTGTGTGCCTGTGATTTTGGCCAGGTTAGGCAAGTTTGTGAATGGAAGGCATGCAAGTGCTGAAGATGCCCTACTCTAGTTGCTAGATAAATTTATTTCCTGTTTGCTGGAAGGCGGGCTCGCACGACAGTTTTGGTTCCCTAACGTACTCCCCAGCGTCCAATGTGTGGTTGTGTCTGCTTAGACATCAGCTCTTTCAATTTAAATTCACTACAAATTTGAAGAGATTGTCGAAACTTCACCGATGACTTACTTAGCCAACTGATTTGAAGGTTACCATTTTAATAAATCTTTTGGTAGACACATAGTTGCGCCTACAAGAACACAACAAAACACTCGAACGCTGAGCGGTACGTATGACGCCAAAGTACAGTCATGTGGACAATCAAAAGTTTATTAAAAACTGCACGTGCATTAAACACAAACACGGATTAATTCGTTCTTGTGTCTTGCAGCCTTCAACTACTCCGGTGGTTACTTCAACCCTGTGCTGGCGACTGGCCTCAAGTGGGGCTGCCGCGGCCACTCCCACTTCGAGCACCTCGTGGTGTACTGGGCAGGGTCCATCCTCGGCTCCATGATTTCTATCAAACTCTGGGGTATGAGCAACGTCAAGGAAACTATCCTCAAGCCTTTCAAGCCCAAGCCCGTCAAGGAAGAAAAGACAGATTAAGGCAGGAGGTCGACTACCTCTTTATTGTAGGAGCATTCGAAATCGGTGTACAGCGAGATGGACGTCTTATTAAATTATATCCAATTTAACCAACAACTATTAGTTATATTAATGAACAATTCCAACGTTGTCCCAGTGATGTTTTTGCCATATGCAGATATCAGTCGTCCTTACTGAACTTTTGTCAAGCGAAATTTGTTTTCAGCACTGAGGCAGTGTAGCAGCTCTAGCTGTTGCCTCCTTGGTAGTAGAATGCAGTGCGACCGTTTGCGGCCCTTTTGAGGGTCACTTGCGGTATCGCCCACTTCTGGTTTCCCAGGCCCCGCCCACTTCCGGTTCGCCCCCTCTCCCCTGACCCCCTCTACACCGGCAGTGCAGTGGCCGTTCTAAACCGGCATGTCACGCGGGAGGGCCAGCTTCCCTCAAAAGTGCCCCAAACGGTAACATTGCATTCTACTCTTCGTGTTCTCATATTACAGATTTTACCAACAAGAAAATCAAATTCACATTGGCGAAGGAGTATCCTCGAACTATGATAGACAGCTGTACCCTGTGCGCAGTTGCAACAGTGTTAGGAATGACTTCTATCGCTCCTGATTCAACAAGATCAACGTTTAAAATCTCTAATTTTAGAGCATAATGACAGATGCTAGCTTCTCAGTAATTACTGATCTATACTGTTAAGCTTTTAGTGTATCAATAGAAGTTATAAGTTTGTAACATTTTCCAGTTTCGCGCTTTGAAAGTTCAAGTTTTCCTACTAATCCTTTCGTTCATAACCCAATCTAAACGACTGTATTAATTTTTCATCCACTTTTACGGATACTCTCCTAAGTGCAATTAAATCTCATAAAACTTAATTGTCAGTTCGTTGTAAAATCTTTCAGTACTTACTGCCTATAGCGCGTATAAGCTATAATACGTCCATCTGTTATACAGTATTCTTTGAAGTAACTAAATATGGAATAGAGTGAAATCATCTTGCTATTTATCTGGTAACAGAAACTTTATCACATCTAGTCATTTAAATAAATGTTTGTGTTTTTATATATAATCAGTTGTTTATATTGAGTTATCATGTTTTGTAATTATTAGTTTAAGTGGTTTCTCGTAAACTCTTGGCTAAGATAATTTTACCCATCTCCGCTGATATTATATCAATGATTTTCTTCATTGAACACGTTGTTTTAGTCAATAGATCTCCAGCCTACCCGTTGAGTTGTATCGCTGAGCTGCCAACATTATTTTCTGGAAAAAAGCGTTAGTATCTATCGACGTTACCCCGCATATTATCAGGTGATCTAAAAAGCTCGTGCTCTTTTTCTAGTGAGCTGTCTCTCATAAAAAGCACGTGAACTTGAAAGATCACTTGATAATATAACTTTTTGACATCATTCAACACGTTCCCTAAGTTTGCTCAATGTCTCCAGCTTTTCTGTTCGGCAGATTTGATTTTTGGAAGACTTGATTGCTCACACAGCCAAGGGAACCAATCAGTCGCTGGTGAAGCAGGAAACGTGAATTATATAGCATGTAGGGTCAAAAACAAACTTAAAATCAATAACTGGAAGGCGGGATGATGCAGAAAAACCGGGTTTGTTATGTGTCCCAACAAAAATGCAGTAGATTCAGTTTCAAAAATAAATATTTGATTGGCAAACATATTGTGTCAAAGAAAAACAAAAATTTCGAAGCTTTTCATTGAAGATTGGAAATTTTTTGGGGTGGCCCTGTATTAAATAAGACTACAATTTCCACTGCTAGCTATGTACTGGTGGCCAGAGGTCGCTGCCTTAAGGACTACGGCACGGCGGATCACCCTCGAGAGTAAAAAATCCCGCAAATCCAGATTTCCTGGGCCTTAGGTCCATTGCTACTTTCGGTGGCTGGGCCGCAAGGCTGGATATGCCCACCACTGCTCGTAGTGCTGTATAGCATTTGGCAGCGCTGCTTCGCAGTAAATGTTCTTTATCAATTAAACATCCTCGTAATTCACGTTCTTCTGCGTCACCTGTCTGCACACACGCTGCAGTTTTGTGTCTATTATTAGATTTACAACAATTACTGTCGCTTAACTCGTTTTATATCCTTCAGTGTCCACTCTACACATTTGCGGCTAGTACAAATAGTGTTGTTCTTGTGAAGTGAGATATTTAATTTTGGCATTACAGAGTTAGTTTAGCATTCACTCAGTCGGAAATTGATATGTGGTTATCGGGTATTATCCAATGTCCTAGATATCCTTAGAGATGTTGGATAATGCCCATCATTTTCCGACAGGGCATTTTCTCAAAATTTTTAAACAAAGTGATTGTGAGAAAATATGTGTCAGCGTCTGTTTCGAAGTTGCTGGTAACGATCTCGATATCGGAAGGTCCCCAAATTTCTCCAATCGGTAACGATGACTAACAAGAAAAAAAGGACTACGGGTTAAACATGATCAAAATAATTGGAAATTTTTGAACGCTCACTACTGCGGATAAAATATGCAAAACCTGTAGAGTGTGCCGAGAACTTTTTGGCCCGCCTGGCGTTATTCACAAACACACACACACACACACACGTTTGCTCCAGCCTTGTTTGTCCTGTTGCGTCTGGGACCGCCAGATGCAACCTGTGACCACTGAATGCTCTTCACCGTTTAGGACACGTCGATAGTTAGCTACGTTACAGATGTAAAAACCTATTTTGTGCTTTGCATTTACAGCACTGAAGATCTTGTGTATTTCATAAGTTATGGGCCTTTGTCTAAGGCTAAACATGACAATCAGTAGGATGAGCATATTCATTTGTATTGTTTGTATTGCATTGCCTATTTTTTATATGTACAGTCTCGTTTATACTTATTTCTATTATGTGCATGTATTCTCGCGACCTATATATACCGGCAAAGGGAGGAAAGACGCTGTTCCTACTACTGTCACTAACTACTCTAACTCCCGTAGGTCGCCCACACCTTCCACAATTTACCTAAGACCTGTTCTCCCTCGTCTGGGGTAGAGCGGTCTATTTGATCAAGTTCCGTCAGTCCCGCCGACCGATAAATTCATTTTAGATGTTTAATGGGGTCAATAACGAGTAATTCAAGATGTGTCATTGGTGGTGAAAGTAGAAACAACGATCTACAACTCTCCCTGTCCCTTACTTCTCCGTCACTTTTTTAAACTGTAGCCATAGCAACCACTGTCAATGTTAGTAAAATCGCAGTATAGTGCTGCAGTTACATGGATAAATCTGATAGCCCGAATGGTTATGCAAGCTAAGTTGCAATTACTAGAGCACTTGAAAACCTTTACTCTTTTTTAATAACGTAAGGCACTATGTTAATGCATATGTTAATTGATGTGAAGCCGTTTATTATGCTGTGGTGCTTATTTTTCCAAAACGTATGTTTTTTTTTTTTGCACGTGAAGCGTTTAATTCGCATTTTACTGAAGAAATTTACATCTGGACGATACGAGGACTTGCTAGGCCAACCATCGCCTCCTTTTTTGTAATATTGCTTCCGTCTCATAATGCGTTCGTTACGTCCATCGATGCTGAAATCCAACGCGTGATCTTACTCTCAATTATTCAGCGCTATGCACTGTATCCTCACTCTATGAATTTGACGGTAGACTATCAATGTTCTACTGGTACGATATACTGTATACTGCAAAAACTTCGTGTTATTTTAAATGTTAACTGCACTGAGTTTCTTCTTATTTCTCTTCACAATATTGACCTCAATTAAAATTTCAAGCAGTGAAATGCCACACAAATCATGCAGGCAACAATGCCGGAAATGTGGCCTAAAACTGATTTGCTAATCTTTTAATTTAAATTGATGTGGGTGTCCTCGGTATTTTCTATGGCTCACCAAATTTGCTGGACGATAGTTGTCACGTAGTAGATATTTTCTGTAAGACGTTACTGCTCACCACACCAGTTGGTCGAAGGCCAGCTCGTATCTATGGACGTTCGTGACTCCGAAGTCAGTTATAAGAGTTAGCGTCTTGACGTTTTAACGCACAATATTTCATATTTTATTTATAAAAAGTTAGCAGCAGCTGAGATAACTGCCATCATTAGTCGGTTAAAATAGACCAAGATGTAACGTAATTAAATATTTTTTTATGTACTGAATTAAAGTTCGATTCAGTGTGACGCAAAATTAAAAAAAAAGTTACGGGGTTAGAAGTTCCTCTTCTCTGCGATGCAGAAGCTTGACCTGTGAGTGTTGTACATAAGTTAAGTACCGGTAATTCTTAAGTGTTATAGCGTATTGGTAAGTCCGGTCCAGTGGAGCGCAACTAAGGTCTTCCTACGGTAACTAATGTGATACTGCAGGCGTTGTTACGTAGCTATTTGCTCTAGCTTTTTACCGCTCGTGCTTGTTATTATACGTACGTCTCATCCTGGTGCTGGCGTCTGGTAATTCTTCCTGACTCCGAAATATCAGAGCACACGCTGCTATAGTTAGTTACTTCGCACTCGACATCTTCGAGCCGACATAATCCAGGTAAAGGAATTAGCTATTTCATGCAACCCATTTACATGAGGAACTATAAAAAAAGTTTATTCACTTTTCTGTAATCGAAGAACTCTACGTCGTCTGCAACGAACGAGTTTCCATCAATAAAAAAAATTATCGCTTCAAATCATATAAGAATTATGCATTCATGAACTGTATCAAATAGAGTGCACTCTTTCAGAGCGCTAGCCTTGAGATATGCATGGCACCTCTGCACCCACTGAGCACCCAATGCGCTCGTCTTTCGTTCGTGTAGCAAGCATTGGCCGTGCACTGCTGCTCGCGTTGCTCAAATATAAACTGTCATTATATTACTGCTGAAACTCCTTGGTACTTTTGACGACTATGTGTATGTATGTTATGGAGAGCTAGAAAATAGACTCATACGGTTAAACTCCATTTTAAAAGAGAGCTCCATATTCTTCTTTTTTTTTCGTTGAAACTTTTGACAGTGCCACCACTGTCTGGTACCAAGGCAGTCACCACATTGTATGCTATGCTTACTCTTCATCTGGCACCTCGCTCTATCGTCCCCTTTTGTGCACAGATTGCTGCCGATAGCTAAGTACTTTTCTGTCGGCTCTCGCTTTTACTCGTTGCAATACTTCTCGATATCCCGAGTGGTTTCTCTGCAGGGGATGTAGCATCTGGCCGCAGTTCCTGCTGAGAAGGTTAGTTTTGTAAAGTTAGGTAGGTTCTCTATATTTCCTTTCTGTCCCGCGAGGTGGGCCGATCGAGGTGACCGACTTTTTCTGCGGGGCTCTTATCTTCGCCTGTGTGGAGGGCCTCAGAAGGGACCGTCCGCACGGGCGCTTCTTTCTTCTGTCTTCTTCTCTTTTCGTCCTTCCTCTCTTGCCACCTGAGCACAACGTTGTGGTTCCGGGTGTAAGCCGAGTAAATCAATCTTAGATCGCTATTGATTGTCTAAGTTTCGGAAATAGCGGGACAATCCCAATATAATAATAATAATAATAATACTTCTCGATTAAAATAAAAAAGGTCTGTTTCCGTATTTCGTGTTAGTACAGTAGTGCTTCACAGTTTCCTTCCCCAAACTGGATGCCTCCTCTGATCCTTTCCTTGCTCGCTTGATGTCGCGTTCTTCCTCTGATACGCTAAAGTAGTCTAAATAGCCACAGCTGGTTCATAGAACAGACTTAGAGACGTAAGTAAGTCTTTATTCTATTATAGGTATATAAGTACTTCAATGAAATTTATAATTGTAGCTTCTCCCATAACCTGTGAGTAGGCTATGACGTAGGTATATACTTTGCGGTGTAGCCGAAAACTTTCGTTTGCACCATTTTAAGTATTTTGTACGGATCACCCTCTGGGCAGTAGGTATACAGACCCAATAGCAGCGCTAAGACTGCTCACGTGACCGTATAGCACGAAGTGAGTGTCCAATCACCGCTTGTCATGTACGGAAGTGATGTTGCTGAAATGAGGTTTTCCCGCTGGCTGACTTGCCGGCAATTTTCTCCTTAAAAATGAAACCACAGTAGAGCAACACTGGAACACTCAGTGAAAAGTTGTTAACCGTTTGTTGCTTTTTACGTCAACTTGACCGCGCACTCCAATTGGAAAACCCAAGAGCACTGGTTAGTGCAGTAGATATAGGCCAACTTACCCTAAAGGAGCGTACGGCTGCAGTCGATCGCAGTTCGTCAACCGCTATTTCGCCAGCGACATAAGGCTCTTATTTCGACGACCTACGCCTTCTGATCGTCACCATTTCTGATTAGAGTCAGTATCCCCGCAGTAGAGTCCAGAGGCCGATCTTGCTGACTCAGCGAGCAAAGCACGCAAACTTCCCTGCTGGCAATAGTCTCGATTCCGCCCTCTCCGTGCGAGAGCCAATATAATTAACTGAGGCGTTATGCCTCT
>LQNS02278096.1:26231790-26242954 GCA_001587735.2 Parhyale hawaiensis | reverse complement strand
GTGACAGAGAGGCAGACAGATAAACTCGACAAAAACATAACCTCCTTGGTGTAGGTAACAGGTATATTCATAATAACTACAGCTAGTCCATCCGGACACAGGCAGCCTGCCAGAGGGCATGCACCAGCACCCGAACCGTGAAAAGTCGGAAGCCCATGGAGACACACACATGCTTATCCCATCACAGTCACGCTTCCTCTTCCACTACGGCTGAAGTGATATGGTAAAGCTCGAATAGGTTTCATGCTTGGTTGCTGCAGAACTGTCTATCAAGAAGACTATACTCGACAGTACCCGACAACGATCTATCTTACGTGCAGTATACCTGTACTTTCGACAAGGGCGCACGTTTCGGCACAAGCGCAAATTTCAGAAATCATTTTTGTCGTCACAACTGGCAATGACAGGAGTCGGAGTCGCTACGTATCTAGTCAATGTAGGCAGGAGTCGGGGTCAATATAAACCTAGTAAATGCAGTGCTAACTAGATATAGGTTTTCCAGATGATTTAGGTATGGTAGAGAAAAATTCTTTGCAGTCGTACTCTAGTTTCTAAAAAGCCTGTAGAACAAGATTCAAATTACGTAAATGCACATACGCGAAAAATCTGCCCTACATAACTCTCGAGAGACAATCTGAGGCTTGGACTGCAGCTGCGCAGGCCTTGAATTAACTGCAGTTTCATTAGGGCAGCCCTGTGCTCGCAGGTGTTTCGCTCGTGTTGACTCACCTGGGCCCCTGCAGACTTGTTGACTCAGTCCGAAGCCATTGGCTCCTGACTTCCTCTTGAGACACATGTGAAGTTTCCAGCAGTGCATGTGCCTCCGACAGCAAGGATTAATAAAATGAGGATGTGGCTTTGCAAAGGAACGGCGGCGGCGAGCGATGTCTCATACTAGGCGGCTACACATGAGGCGTGCAAGTAAAATAATTGGACTTGGACAAACGTTTTGTAACTTCTCTTTGCCAAGTGAAACTAAAATCTATGTTGGTTATCTTGAAAGTGCCGCAGCCACATAACGCTGGAGACGACATTTCTTTTCTTAATATACCAAGCAGCACACGAACGCAGCAACTGAAATGGCCTGTTAGCTGATTAATTGCGTGTTTTTATATTTTCTAGTATCTGAATACTGTATTCTCCGAGGTCAATCTTTAATTTTAAGAATGCAAAAGAGTCAAAAGGGCACAAGTCTGGCAAATAAGGAGGCTGAAGAGTCATAGGAATTTTTTTTATTTGCCTGACACCCTTTGGAATGAAACTGTTGTGGCAAGGCGCACTGTAGTGATGTTCACAGTCTGATATAGTTTTGTGTGTGCCAATTTTAACGTTTTCATTCGATCGCTGTGATCACTGAATCTGTCAGTCGCCGATAAGAACGCGTCAGAACTAGGATTTGTCGATAATTTAATTACTTCTTACAATTTAGCGAAGTTCCTCTTCAATCGTGTCTCAGCTTTCCGTGAATCTCTGAAACCGCCTGAAGATCTGCATGAGCTCTTTATGATACACTGCTTCCATGGCCTGTTAAAGCTTGTTGAATATTTCAATCTGGTACAAAGTTGATAACGCACCTCTACTCGAAATTACGGCCACTCATTGTTGAAACGGTCAGAACAACAGAACCGGGTTCACGAAACCAGTCGCTATGTACAACTTGTTGCCTTGAAAGACTCAAAACACGCACTGACAGTCCATCAAATGTTGAACTTTATGCCATCGGAACAGCATGCCACCGCTGCCAGGGTCATGACTTCCTTTGCACGCTTCATACAGTAGTGGCGGTTCAGAGATTATGATAATTTTACACAAGATTCATCATCAGCAAATCAGCATCATCACAGATGGTTCATCTCTCATCACTGTGTTGCGACTTCATCTTAAATGGGCGCCAACTCTAACCTGCTCCGGCGGGTCATGAAATTTTTTCATGAACGTCCATCCTAATTAATATTCTCACCCGTAGCTCACTCGGTGTAGAGTTGAACTCTTATCCGAACCGAAGTGCGTGGTAACCTAACAAATTTTCACTACCTATTGTCTATTATAGCCCAGAGACATTCTAAAATATGCATCATTACATAATCAGCTGACCTATCTCCATGCATTGCAAAAAATCTATACTTGAAGCATTTTTAGTGGGGTTTCTACTGGCTGTATGAGACGTCATTCCTTGTTCAGCTCTGAAATAATTCTTAAAAAAGTAGCTGAATTAATCTGTTTTACAATTAAACTAATAGTGGCGTATAGAGAAGATTTCAGCCAGCGGTGCAGTGAGCTCAGAAATTGTCGTTTGAGCTCACGGATTATACAATAAGCAGAGAAGGCGCCGTGTACCTACCTGTCACAGCGAAATCCCATACGAACGTGTTGTCTCGGTCGTAGACTAGGGCTTAGGCCTCTAGGCCTTTGATTGTAGTTCCAACTCTTTATGTACAGTTTGTGTGTATCGTAGAATGATATTCGTACAGTTGCTTTCCGTACATTTCCGTTTTTGTGAATTTTTCAAACGTTTCAGTGCCTACTTTTTCCTTTACGTGATAGAATCTCGCAAATATCGCAATAGTGAAGAGGCCATTGCTTGGGAAAGTTTCATCAAGATAAGCTAATCTTATTGGCCTTAATTTGTCCGGAACTTCATCCGTGAGTGTAGGTTTCGCTACTGTTGATCAAATGCAGGCCATAGTCACTAACCGATTATTTTTGAGACACTTGGATTTTGATCCCAAGTAGCGAACCGAACGCTCATAGCTTAGATTCTGGACACACTACTGCTAATATGGTTAGCCAATCTCATTCGACGTCTCTCAATCGACAACAGCCTTAGCTCATGTTTTTCGATTAGCTAGCAAAATGTGAAGTAACCCGTAAAGGGGTTTTTGGTTTAACTGTTAAGCCCGTTGCACACAGAAAGGTTTGTACCTATTGTCCCGCTTAGCCCTATGTTGCCGCGGGCGCAGTTTCGACTTGCCCAATATTATGCAGTCCAAAAATGCTTAAAATCTGAGCCGCTGCACCGCAGTTACTCCCAACAGCAAGTGCCAGTTGCGCAGTTTCGAATGTGTCTCGTAATTCGAACAAGTTTCAATTCGCAACGACAGATATTTGAAAGCGAAATGTGTATATACAGTACGCTCTCTGTTACTGTCACATTCACAGCAACTTTTGTTCCAAGAACGTGGAACGTTCCCGTGTTCCTACTCCTGTGTACCAAGAGATTTAAGAATCCTGAGCGAGTAGGTTGTAACTCCAACGCCTTTTTTCAGTTTCAGTCTGAATTTTGCCTCAGCAACTGTCTGCCCAAAAGAGCGCTCGAGTCAAACACTTCTGCTGGAGCGCATTTACCAAATTATAGAATTTCATTAAAACTTCATTAGTTTGTCTCGTGTTCTTAAGCGAGCAAAAAGTGAAGCCCAGGGAAGGAAGTTTTTGAGCCTAAGAAAATATAAAATAATCACTATCAAACAAATTTTCGACAAAATGCGGAAAAATCGCTGTGAGGAGAAATTTGTGACAAAATCTACAAGAATCTCTGGGGCGAAAAATTGATGAAGAAATGCGGAAGTATCTAAGAGGAAATTTTTATCATAAAGTGTGAAAGAATTTCTGAGGTGCGAGCAAAGTCTGCAAGCTTGAGTGTCGTTCTTTTCCTTGCTCCCTCGAAATGTTGGCGAGGGTAGCGAGGGGACTGGCACTGGCATGGCGCCTCTAATTTGGCTGCTCAGTATGGCTTCGGCCAGCTTGGCAGCATGTGGTTATGTGTGTTGACCGGATGCGTGAAACCGAGGGAACTTTCGGGAAATAGACAGCACGCATTTCTTTAGCGTCTGTCTACAAGGACGCACGCAAGGGACCGCAGAGTGTTTTAATAATAAAATTGTTATTGAAGGAATAAAATTGTTGCACTTAAGCTAATAAAACATGTATATGTTGTTGAATTCAGAGCATTTCATGGAACGAAAGCAGCATGCTGTTGTGACAAACATCATGGTCCAAAGACTTATGTGTTGGGCCGTCTCATGAAATATTTAGAGTATAAATGAGAATTAATCGCACTTCTTTTATTAATTTTCTGTGTGCTGCTGGGCTAAGTTTATTAATTATTCGTTGTGCAAAGCGTAATACGTGGTTACACCTGAACCTTTAGCGGTCACCGACCATCACCTGTTTATAGAACCTACTGGACTACCTAAGGAACAAATGATGGGCCATAGGGTTATGTTTGATAGGATCGTCCATCCTGTGTTTGGGGAGTAGCGCGCTTCGTGCCCCACCGGGCAGTAACTACCGTAGTCCACTACATACATGCATCGGTGCTGCTCTGTACTGCCAGTAGAACTGCTTCACTTGTACCAGGAAGTCTGATTTTTACGGTGTCCGTTGCTGTACTGTACATGTTATGGCCGCCTCGCTTTTGTGCATGTATTGGCGACAGCGTCGATCTTTACTTATGCGTCCACGCCGCGCTATAGCAACTTTGGTTCCGGTTATCATTCAATTTGGCCTTTTAAATCTGTAGTTGATGATTTACTTTTAAATTTGTCGTAGGATTGACTTCAACATTGTTGAATATTATATAGGCCTATATGATACACCAAGAGAGAATGGGTTAGTGCTGTTCTGTGATGTTTGGAGTATCTGAACCGTGTAATGATACGCATGGTGTGTCTGTGTTTCTAATGATTTGCAAATTTAAATCTATAACCTTTTTTTAAGTCTCCTCCTATCTAGTATATTGAAGCCCACAATTAGTGTTCAAAGACAACCACCAAGCTTTCAAGTTATGTTCATGAAAAGAAGTAATCGCACTGAGATGTATTATTACAGAGAGTAGGTAATGCAAACTTTTAGTATGCATATCCAGGTAGCTAAAATTAGTACCTTCATCATCCCTTGAATTCTTCACTGCTGAGATGAGCATTCCTTCGAATTTAATTCCTTGTTGTAACTCTTGAAGCTGACGATGTTTGGCATCTACAATTTTTTTCGCATAATCACATTTGTTTTTTGCGTTGCAGTCTTTCATCATCACTGCTGTTTATTTTTTCCTTCAGTTCAGTTATTCATAGCTAACGATACTGAGAACACCGACCAGATTTAATATTGTAAAGTTCTCATTGCCAATAAATTTAATCTCGAAGGAAGAAGCGGTATTGTCCATGGTTTAGATGCTGTAGTTACTGGAGGCCTTGTGGGGAAATAGATACGATGAGTTTAAATTTGCTGTAGTGCCTGGTAGTCAGCAGCTACGGAGGTGATATCAACGACGGAAATTCAAAAGTTTCCTTGGAAATTTTCGCTCAAAACTAGATTGCTGAATCGCTGATGCTGGACATGACTTAATGTGATAGACTTCATATAGCCACGATCTATAGCATCCTTCAGGTCATTATGAATACCTACTAGAGTGAAATACCAGCCTCAGTGTCTTGGATAATATAAATTTACTATGCTTTAGCATCCTCGAATTGAAATATAAGCAAACATCCAGCGTTCTTTTTCACTTCAACCTAACGCAATGCAAAGTACTTGCAGCACTATCAGCAAACTTTGCGAAGGATATAAACTAGTGAAGTTCCAGTGTTTTAGGTGGCAAGCGCCTTGCACCACGTGCAAACCAGTGCTACCTGTCTAAGGCCGTGTTTCCATGTCCCGTATTCAGTCACACTGATGGACGCGGCGCGTTCATTTGATGGGAGCAGCTGCAGCAAATGCGGGAGACTGAAGGATGAAACACGTCCGTTTTCTGAACGAGCCGCGTGATTCAAGTTCAGTAAAGAGAACCTATAAATACTGAATTAATCCTCTATAACGTTTTCAAATTATGAACAGGTCAACAAAAATGTTTTTACCGCCACTTTAATGATCAAAATCACTGTACAGTATTTCCGTTTAACACAAGAAAACTAGTTAGGCTGACAATGTTGTATATACATACTAAGAACACAGACACAATCTTTGATTCGACAAGGAAGCGGATTGCTGGGGGCTAAATTCACTATAGCGGTTTATCAGGCTCTAAATATTTTTAAGTAGGCTTTTCCTTTCAAAATCAGGCTATGAGATTATGGTATACATATGTGACTTCAAACCGACGCGAAATATAAGCGAAGGTGTAAAGAAATGAGATCATAACTGAACGCGTGACGTCATTCATTTGACTGAAGGTCGCTTCTATGTATGGACAGCGACAGCAAAAGTTTACGTACGGCTCGTATTCATTGTCATGATTGAACGCGTTACGATGAGGGACGTGTGAACTGGCCTTCAGGATGTCTTAGTAACTTAAACTAAGGTTAAAGTTCGTAGAATCAATCCGTGGAGGCCCTCATCACACTCAGGCAGGTCCACACTCGCACATGTCGCTAGAGAACCAAAAAGTTGGATGAAGATTCTCGTCGCAGTCCAAGTAGGTTTTGAATTGCCCTCGTGAGCCCCGACCAGTACCGCAATGACAAGAGAACTGGGCTTTTGTTCAAATTATTGTTTTCTTCCGTCATTGCATGATGGCATCTGCAACTAGTATTGCCATAAGGCTAACTTGGCCGTCAGTCCCGGAAAAGAAGATTATCAGCACCTTTTCATCGTTCACGATAATGGTCAGTCTCTTATACAGCTGGCGACCAGTTTTTCAGAAACAGTTCGAAGAAATTCCTGAACAATAAACGCCATAAGTTTTACGTGTAGCCATGATACGCTACACTCTATGAGTAACTTTCTGACAAAGCTTCCATGTTTCAGCTTGGAGATTTCTACTCCTGAATTCCAGTTCCTGCAAGCCGAGCTCGAAAACTATTTTACCTAAGGATTGAAGGAATCATGGATCGACCGGGGAAATGAATCCCTTTAGGCTCGACTTCAACGGAACTTTGGGCAGGTGCGCTGACTTCGACCCTCTAAATTGATTTTTCGGTATTAACCCTTATTCGCTTACTGGTGAAACTTCCAAAATCAGACTCATGCTCCGTAAATTGAAGTTTTTGCCCACCCAACGTCATCGGGTTGCTTCTCTAGCCTGCAAGACTGCAACACGATTTAAATTGACGAAGCCAACGCTTCTGTCCGAAGTCCGGACAAGTCGAGCCTTGTGGGCGCAGCGTAGCTCTGCTCTGACGAGCTAGTCGTTGATTCCATGCTTATCTACTTTATATGTGACACGAAATGATATAAAAATGCAAATCAAACACTATTATGATGGCCCATTTGTATTTATAAAACTGGTTGCTAATATGCATTGAATTATTTATTTACTAGTAACTCGTGCCGTCTAAAAAGGGCGGCATCTATAATATCTTTTCCATACATAGTATTTCTCCTCTGAAGAACACGTTTCCCTTCCCCTTTATTGATCTACTACTCAGTTCACACATCGCTAACTGAAAGCAAATAGTAATTAATGCTTTGGTGTGGGAAGGAAGAGAAATAACATAGCGTTTGTACTACTGCTAAAGGCGGCTCCACACCACAGTCATGTGAACGTGCTCTCTCAGCTGATCGTCTGAATGCGGTGCTGTGTCTACTTCAACAGCCGCAAAAAAGTGCTTAGCTTTCTGACTTCTCAATCACTTTAAATTTTAAAGGTATCCGAAACTCTACCAATGACACTTGCTAAGCAAACTAACTAGACACCTAATACTTTTGCATATACTTCGGTAGACACACAGTTGTGTTGATAAAGAAACAGCATGAATTCGAAAAATTAGACTGGCGAGTGAACACGTTCAGGGAGGGCTTAGATTGTACATTGGGCAAAGTAGTGACCCCTATGCTAACAAGCAGATAAATTATCTGCAACACTTATAGGATAAGCGATAGTCGAAGTAACCAATAAACAGTGTATAATTACTTTATAATAATTCGCGAGGTGTCTTTATCTGTAAATTTGTACCTAGATATGTAATTTCTGTATTTACACCTTATATGTATTAGGTACCAATATGTACATATAGGTATGTTTAGAATTTGCTCGTCTTGGTCGGATAAAAACAGCTTGGTTATAATCAGACCAGGTTAAAGATGCTGACAAAACTTAGAAATCCTCGAAAATCAATGCAACACTTATTTTTTAACAAATATGAATTCTAAGCGTTGAAGACACTTGAAGTACCTTGTTAGCAGTAGCATAGTTCCTGAATTTGACTTTTCTCCACAGTAATTACGTGCTCTGACCTCACGATGACCAGATTGAGTAGATCAGTGAAGAAAACGTGCAAAATATTCTTCAGAACAGAACCACGCTGACGAGCGATACAAACAAGAGTAATTCTTTTCTGTCGTTATTTTATCATTACCCGCCTTACTATAGTAGTAACAGTTGGACAATTATTTTCACATAAAATATATATATATATATATATATATATATATATATATATATATATATATATATATATATATCAGTATATACCGTATATAGGTAATTTCATTTCATGTCTACTACCTATATAAACTCGTATTTTTATGGGAAAATGATAATAAATATACAATCCTCAAATTAACGACCGTATAAGTTGATAGAACGAGTAACGTGAATAAATTCATGGTCTGCAAGATGTAGACTAGCATTACTATCTAGCCTCCGCTTCTTGGGGCGCGGAGAAGTCACAGCACTATCCAGTAACACCGGATGACACACGCTTCCAAGAGTCGTGCTCGAATTTGATCAAATGTATTCCACTCTGGGCTTGCATCGGTAGATTTCTTCAATTGCTCTATAATTAGCACATCTAGCTGTGCTGAAGAGAAAGTGGTTGCTGTATTGGCAACACCTCGATCCCTACACTAGGAGTCCGTAAGCTGCCTACCCTTTCAATATCCGATCGATAGCCCTTATTGGCAACACCTCGATCCCTACACTAGGAGTCCGTAAGCTGCCTGCCCTTTCAATATCCGATCGATAGCAGTTGTTGGATTTACCTGCTGTTTTCTTTTCGTTGTCCTTGTTTTAGCTTACAATAAAAATATTATTATTGTATGAGGAATCGTCCGCGTCTCTTGCCTGCTTGTGCTGCCGCTGCTCTGATCGTAGTTACTGTAATAGTCCGTTGATGCCTTCATGCCCGATAGTCAGGTTTTTAACATCGGTAAATATTTTTAGCTCCATGAGATGTTATTTGTTAGCCAAAAAAAAAAACAATTTGTGTGTTAACTTTGGAGAGAGTTGTTAAGCTTATATCGCCAAGAGTCCTGCAAGCAGTCGCAGTAATGGACCTGCATGGGTCGCTGATTTGCCGGAAACATTTTCTTCATTTTTTCGAATGATTTCTCTGCCACGTCTCTCTGACTGCAGTCTGCTGGGGCGTAAGCGGAAACGTGGTTGTATTGGAAACATTGTCTATGCTGCCTGCGGTTTTGCTTTTTTCTCTGCCCAGGTAATGGTACGATTCGTAGCGGGCTTAATGTCCAGAGTATTCCAACTTGTACGAACAAAGGCTATCTATATTTTGATTGCAGTTTTGTTTTTAGCTGGCTGTCAGTTGAGGATATTGTTGTGTTTCGAAATATTAGAATCCGCAACTGATGGAATCAAAGATGCATTATGACCGCATCACACCGAGTGTAAATTTCGAGCAGAACGGGCAAACAACTTGGTTTTCCAAAATTTAAGTTTTATATCCCAGTATAAAATAAAACGCTGTTTTGTGTACTGCCTGCTTGTTGTCTCTCCAGCCCGATGTCGATGATCAGACACGCGAAAATTCATCAGCTGAAAAACAAGAGGGCCGTTCCCTTGCCTCTTTTTTTATCGAAGAACTGAAAAATAAAGCATGTATACGTGGTAACATAAATTATAAATATCAGAAAGATATTCCTGACAGCTGAACCACGATGAAGAGCAAAGGAATGGGGATTGCGGTCAAGTAATTATTTTCTGTATTCATTTCTTTTTCACGGCGGAGGTCACTAGTATTGCTCTATTTTTACAGCAAGATTAGGACGGTGATTATGTTCGCTCAAAGCCAGTTTAGAATTGTCAGCAACCGACGCTTTTGACACAGTAAATTGAAAATCGAGCAGCCAAGGGAAAAATTGCCACATACCACATTCGTAGGTATCATAAAAGGGTGTCAATGCAAATTACTTGTTGTCTTTCGCCGGGTCTGCATACATACGTATGGTCACGGCAAAAATCGCAACTTGTCATCGGCGTAACATGAAACACGCATATGTAGAGTTTATTCGCTGTTCCAACATAGAAAGAACGTGGGAGCTTTTGTCGACTGAGTGGTCATGGCAGGCCAATAGTTACAATTGATCGTCCTAGGACCCCTCCGGGGGCATAGGGTGAGCCATAGGCCAAAGGATTAGATAAGTTAGATTCACCCATCCTATGTTATGGGGAGTAGCTCCCACAGGGGGCTTGTGTAGGTTACCTTAGCCATTAGCTAGGCCTTCGGGACGTCGGTCTTTCGTGCCCACTTTGCTTCCTTCCCACCTTTTACTCCTACTGATCTTTCTTCCATCTGTTCTTCCTCTTCCTTCCCAACTTGCTGTTCCCATGCGCGTTGATCCTGTGTGGGAACACCCTCGTGCATGGGTTCCACTTGTCTATCGTCACACTATGTGTCCATTCTTCCTCTGTGATATCGCCTTTGTTGTGGAAACGGAGACTTACACTTCTGAATATAATAATAATGACCGCCCTAGGAGGTGGCAGTCGTGACGAATGCCGATGTAGTGATGGTAAAACAACACCGCTTGTACATCATTTACAATACCGGTTGTAGCACTAGCTTTTCATTGATAGAGTTCCGTCCAAACTGCACACGATGGAACGCGCTAACAAAACACGGAAGAAAATACCGTGTTTTGCCCTATTTAGACCGGGGCATATGTTTGTGGTGCGTGGTACCACCAACGTGAAGATAGCACGAGTTGCCGTTTATCGTGTTGATACCCAGTTTCGAATCTTTCTAATAGCGTGTAATTGAAGCAGATTTGTGTGGTTTTCTCAAGGGTTATTGCTAATGAAGGTTCTAATATATTTTGAAAGCTTATTCATTCTTGCTCTGGTTTTCTTAGTGTCACAGAGCCCGCCTGTTCCAGACACGGTATTTATTTATTTATTAAACATTTGTGTCTCCACAGGCGGGAGGTGTTCTTGGATTATTATATTACAGCTTACATTAAAAATTGTGTGTACATTAATTTGTTAGAAATATTA
>LQNS02278096.1:26187156-26219433 GCA_001587735.2 Parhyale hawaiensis | reverse complement strand
TTTCATGCATGTATCGTGCACGGTATGGCGGCAGCACGGGATGTGGTGCATATTTGTGTCGTGGCACGGTACCTCACGTTTTTTCCACATTACGTGAGCCCTGCAGCAGCAGCATCACACGGCCGCACCTGCGTGCCTGAATGTGTGGCAAATATTAGATTCAGTCTTTCGCTACCGACGGTGGCTTAAGGGAGGGTTCACACGAGTGTCTAATAAACGTGTTCTCTTAGCCAAGCCTCCGTATGTATGTTTGGCTGCGTCCTTGTTAACACACTTGTACGACACGTTCATTTGACTGTTGTGAGGCACCCCTTTCAAGCCGGTTTCACACTGTAACTATAGTCTTTTCTTTCCCAAAGGAGATATTCAAGCGTCATACTGTGTTGTTGCTTCCTTGTCAACAGAGTAGTGCGCATCTCACTGGAATTTACGCAATTTGCGGTAAATTTAAAGACCTATACAAACCATCACTGTTGATGCGTGCGGAAGAACCAGCTGACATTGAGGTAAATCATCTGGTGGATACAAAGTTGTTCTCGCAACGGTGCAACACAGCTTCTGAACACCTCGTATATGGCGTATAGATAAGAAATTTTATAGCATGAACTCGCCTTTACACGAAAGCACCAAATTTTGATTTCTCTTATTGTTAAAAAGTTTGTCTGTAATTGCAATAATCAGCGTAAAATTCGTTTTTCAATCTTTAAATTTAGAACATAGGAGAGTTTTGATGACGAATTTGAAGTTTTTGCTTACATCGTATAAACTGTGTTCCTACAGAAGCATGTTTTACATAGCTGTCACAGCTATTTGACAGCAATAAAACTAGTACACATTCTGTGCTCGAAGATTGCATTACATTTCGTATGGAATAACTTCAGTCTTACACGCGGACAAGAAAAAAAGCCAGGGAAAAATGTGTAAACACAGACGTACTACGATTAATTAAATATGCATTGCACGATGCAAAGCCTTCGATGTTGAAAGTCAAGAAAATTTTCAATCACATCTCGCGTAAGGTCCAAAAGATGCTACAGGCATACAATGAGAATTACCGCTTAGAAGGATTCATGGTTATCTATAATCTCCAAGTAAATCACGTATCCTCTTGTGCTCTGCATCTTAGTAACCGAAAGTGGATATCATCCACGTTAATAGCCTTAATCCCGGTTTACACGTTAGTCATTTGAACGTATTCACTCATAAAATCGTCTAAATGCTTTGTAACATCGTTAATTGTAAACACAACTGTGTATACGCCACAAAATGTAATTAAAATGTTACCGTCTATTCAGTTTCATTGACAAGTTTCACTAGGCAAGTTACGGATATCTCTTCGAATTGGGAGTGAAATAAAACTCAGGAAATGGTGCAATTTACTACTGTTTCTACCACACTGTTACACATGCGGAAGACTGGATGAATGAGCACATTCCAAAGACTAATATACTTGCAGACCGGCCTTATGTATACCTGCCTAACTGTAGGCTAATGACTGACTGCCACATTACGTATTATGTAAGCTGTACGTGCAACTACACCCCTGAATGCTGCACGCTCCAGTATATTAGGGACGGCGTCCACATAAGATCAAAATGAGCTTGTTGGTTATTAGGTGCCCAGTTCACTGAAGGAAGGTAAAACCAGAACCTGTGCTCAGGCAGTGGCCTGAGTTCACCTCGGAAAATTTAAGGTTAGGTGAAATACTTTCTTTAGTCGCTCTTCGTCACTTGACGCTATTCTGGCATCACAGTATGTACTGTCTACCATCAGCATTTCGACGCACTGGACTGCATGCCCCTTCCGTGTGCCTTTCTTGGAAGAGCGTGTTTGTCTACAAACATGAAGGGGCTTAACGTAACGCATTTCCTACTAACCTCTACATAATTATCCATACCTACCAGTCGGCATACATGTCTCCCTCTGCGTCGGAAAGTGTTTCCCTGGACTTCCACCGGAAACTCTGCAGTGCGTCAATGGTAAAATCTCGCAGCGGCAGCTTCGGGATAAGCCGAAGTGTTCGGAGATGTGTAGTAACTGAGATCAGCAAACGGCGTTAACGGCCATCAGATAGGAAACTATAGTAGTGACGGTTTTGTGTTCCGCAATGGTGGTCGGTGTGTCATGTGCGCTCAGGTCGCATGAGCGTTTTTTTTTTGCATAAATTAGGATGGTACTTTGGAATACGATTTATGCAGTTAAAACCATCTAACAGAAGCCAAATAATTCTACCGCAGTACGCGATCTTCCTAACACAACTCAACTCCTCTAGATCGCGTACTTAAATGCATGAAATTAGTGTTGTAGGTAACGTGTAGTGCGAAGAATAAAGTTTACGAAATTGACGTCAGTGATGAGTACCTGCATTACAGGCTATTTGTGGATCGTGTGACTTATAGATTTCTAGTATTTTTCTCCGTTTTCCTTTGATTCGTAAGATTTCGACGGTGACCGCATAATTGATTTCATTCCGGAATGTTAGTGAACTCGAATCGCTCGTTTCTTAAGTCCATCTTGGACCATGCCTGTATCTTTACATCCTTTGATAACAGAGTTGTTAAACATATTTTTCTTTGGATCATTTTCAGTTGATAGAATATTCAGACTTGGCTGTCTGGTATCAAAGATATACCGCCTCGTTACGTTAGTTTTTCGTTGTAAAATGTACTAGATATATTTATGTCACCTGAAACTTTAGAATATGAAAACGTTTATACCAAATTTTACTGTTTGTGAATGTGGAAAAAATGGCTTTTAAAAACGTATATAAAAATAAATTAGTTAACGCTTATATTTCTTGGATGGTTCTGCTGCGCAAGGTAGTAGCTGCAGTAAATGTATGTACGTCGGTGCTGTTCTTACATAATAATGAATATGGCTGTGTTGTGTCATTGTTTTCTGGTTCCGTGTAGGACGGCTGGGCCTAGCTATCTTGTCGAATCTCCGGAGTAGCCTTTATGTAGTTTCCGACCATCGCTCTTCCTCTCGGAACTCCCTCTTAACGAGAGCAATGGCTGTTGCTCCAGCTATAAGTGCTCGATTTTGTACCGACGTCTCTCTGCTCCTTTCGTTTTGGCGTGCAGAAACTCCGGTACGATGATGTCTCAACAGACTTCTGCTGAGATTTAGGTTTTTGGATGTAAACCTGAAGCTCTGTAGCCGTACACTGTCCCGTGATGACTTGGCACCAACAGACACTATACAAAGCCGATACTGCAAAACGGTGGCACCACAGGCAGTGGACTCCGATGCACTTTTGGCCAAAACGTGTAAGATTATGCAATTGAAGAATTTTGTATTCCCTTCGAGGGGCATACACTAGGCCATAGGCTGTATATATATATGGTTATGTTTGCTCATCTTGTGCTATAAGGAGCAATGCCATGTCGCAGAAGCACCCTGTAGGTTACCATAGCCCTAGCCAAGACTTTGGGACGTCATCGTTTGTTGCCTACATTGGTTCCTTGACTTTTTTTCTGCGTTCATACTTCTACGATGATGCGTTTTTCTATTGTTCCTCTTCTTTCTCGACTTGCTGTTCCCCATGCGCGTTGATCCTGTTATGGTAACGAAGGCATAAACTGTTCAATATAATATTTTTTTATTTTTGATGTCAGAGGGAAAAAATAATTTTACAAGTTGTGTGGCTCCTGTGGCATATAGGAATTGATTTGCGACGGCTTAGTCTTGCAATCTCCAGTTCTCAAGATGCACCAAGCTTCCCCTTCAGAAAGAATGGATATGAGCATAAGTGAGGCACTTATTAAATTAACGTGTGTGCTGTACAATGAATATTTAGCACATTTACCGCATGAATAATTCCATTATGTTGTCTCTGCAATTTGTACAAGGCTGGCTGAAAAGTTCATAGGCAAAATGATTAAATTACATTGAGAATGAACCGAAAATGCATTTAAAAACACATTATGACATTTTAATGTAGTCTCCACGACACGTGCGGTTTTCCGTTGGCGCTGCAGCTTCTTATTGCGGAACCGCCTCCTGAAGGGCAGAAACTCAAAAATTTCCCGTCACCTATCGACTTGTAAGCCAAGCCTTGCGCAACCAACTTTCCGTGTTTAGGATTATTGTCTCAAAAACTATTTATAGTACATGTGTACTTTTACTGTACGGTTTATGCGCCTGCACCGCCCATGTTGTCTGCACCGCTGTCAGCAATACCCCGTGTTTGCACTGCACCGCCCATGTTTTCTGCACCACTACCAGGAGCACTGTATACTTGCACCTGCATTTCAGCTTCACAAGTCGGCTGACGACCAGTCCCTCAAATGCTTCATTAAATTTTACGAATATTCTAGGATTACTTTCGATTTATTTCAAACTTTATCTTGATATTACATCACATAATGGTAGGATTCCTAGATAGTTTTCTGTTCGCCGTACGGAGTAAAAAAGGTTTGCATGTTTTCTTGCGTCCCTACCGACACGACAATGAGACCACCCAATAAGGCGCGAAAATGCTACCCGTCAAAGCAGTTTTTCTCTGGCAAGTGTCCCTAGCAAAGTTTTAGGTCTCCCTTCAAATTTGCAGCGAAATAAAGGTCGGAAAGCTGTGTACTTTTCTAATGTTTATGAAGAAGCAACAAAAAAGTAAACACTTTGTACTGCCTATGTAGAACACCACACTATAGTGTGAGTTTGACACAAGACAACATTATCGAGATCTTTGGAAGATCGCTGTGATGTTTTGCCCACTTTTGACTCACACTTAGGCTACCCGTGCTGTACAATAAAGATCTTGTGATGCTTATGGAGTCAATGATCCTCTTATGCCGGAGTCACATGTTCCTTTTTTGTGCGGCCAACTTGCCTGCACCTCGTTCTGATGCACATTGAAAGTCTGTAGCAATGCTATCATCAGGGTTGGCATAGGGGTTTTTACCAGGGTTCTACATGGGTTTTACCATGCAGGGTTTCACCAGTCCGGGTTAAACCCCCATTCCGTCCCTGGCTAGAATTAAAAAGTGCACAAATTAAACGACGTGTGAACTACATATGCGCTCATAAGTTGGGCGTACGTTAGCATAGTGTGCCTCCGGAATCAGACAGTATACAGCACTTCATCCCCACCGGAAAAATTTTAGGCTTGTAGCCGATCTTATCCGATACTCTCCTCCAGAGGTATTAGCTATTTGGTAGCAAATTTTCGACCGTGCTGTTTTGCCCACCACACGAACAGAACCTTTGAAACTCCCTCATGATAATCGTCAGTTTTCTCAAATTTCTTTGCTACCCAAAAAGAATAATGAAGCTAAAACTGTACGGTAAATCACTCTCTGGAGCCGTCAAAAATTGCGTTGGAGTAGCCGGCTGAGACACTTAATTCTGCGTTGACTTTTTGCCGTAGCCCCATTGAAATTTAGTTTGAGGATGTTCATCTCTCGCATATTCCTTTGCTCTAAAAGGGCTTCCGTAGTCTTGCCTTCCAGCTAGGCTGTTATTGTTCCGCAATATTTCAAATTGATGACTCGTGCAACTGCAGCGAGCTGGAAAGTTTGCGGGTCTTTCATTTACATGCTGGCATCGAGATAATCTGAGCCATTTATACCTGATGTATCCGAAGCTTCAATTCTGAGCTATTGATCGCAACTTTGGATTGAGTTTGACGCTATATTTGCAACCCGATTACGTTTGAGACGGCCTCAGGGTTGGTTTTAAAGCTGTCTCAAAAGTTTTCAGTGTGCGACTGCAAGTAGGCCAGCGATACGCCTCCCTGTAGTCATGTACCAAACTCTACGGATATTTCAAATCAGATTTAAGTTACTTGGCGCAGAGCTATCAGTTTGTATTCCCTATAAATAGTGGCCTCAGCTGTGCTTTGTCTGAAGAAGTAATGGATAGATAAATGCAGAAACTATGATACCAATTATCAAGAAATTTATACAAGCGGTTAAGGAATGCTGAGTTCTAGAGTAGATAAAGTATGATGGGGATTATTGATCTCGTATTTCTGTTCTTTCTTCAAAGTTCTTCAAATGAGATCCAGTTGGAGATATACACGCCCCCCAACATGTGTAGATGTCACGATTTACTTCCATTTTTATCGTAGTGTATGGCCAACGGGGAGAACAAACAACGAATCATCTCCACAGTACACTCAACCGCTGGCAGCTACGATACCTAGCGCTTTTATTGAATAACAGCTCAGTTAGTTTTTGATCCAATATGCAATGACAATATTTAAATCCTGTATGTTTGAATATCACTTGAAAGATAAGAATTTCATACATCCAACGAGTTTCTCTCTAATGCGAATTTTGACGCTTCTTGAGCTTGCAACCATTACGCCCTGAAGAATTAGCAGAGAGCGTTACGACCTTTGAATATATACCTATGTTGTTCTCGCAAACTTGCTATTACATTAACTATCGTTTTTTTCTGTTTTTTGCACTCAATTCAATGGAGGTTCGAACACTTCACAATCATATACGTTTGGAAAATTCTAGAAGAAATTGATGTATACATACCTATAAATGTCAATGGGTGGATTCTTGCCAAATTCGCGGACTACATTGATCGCACTTGTGAAGTAGGAGTCAAAATGAGAAATGGTGGTGTTGGTGCAATAGCTACGAAGTATTCTGCAGCTTCACACTTCAGGTATGCGAGGTTGTTCAACAAACATAAATTTCTCCGTCATATTCGGAAGGCTATTAGCGTTGATGCTGCAAAGTTTTAAGACCTACTGGACTCATACTTACTGAGAGTGCCAGACAAACCAGCTGTAAGCGGTTACGTGCATTGTAGTGATAACTCACTGCCAGCTTTCTCACTGGTCAAGGAGCGTAATATCTGCACAAGACGAGTGGCGTGAATAACGCCACATGGATCTCGTTCGAGAAACTTTGCAGGTCAGGTACTATGACTGTGGATATAGCACCATACCGCAGCACCTTAGGGTGTTCTATAGGATTGTTGTCGTACATATAGCATAAACCTTCTTTCTTTAAATGGCTCTAGTTTCTCCAGTTTATAGAATATCGCAAATAACCGTATTACGCATGAGCTTGTGGTTTGTGTAAAACTTGCTGGATTGTGTAATAAATGTGGTATTAAGAGGAATATAGCTATGTCGCATAAACCTATGTGGTACCTACTAAGAGGAATATAGCTATGTCGCCTAGCAAATATGCCATATCTACATCTCTTAAAATATGATTCCATGCCTATCCTTTACGCCAGCGAGCTCGGTTCGTTCATAATATTTTAAATCCAGAAATTATTCGGTATCTCTTTATATGCCTTGTCGTGGGGCTTACTGTGTTGTTAAGCACGAAGTGAAACGATATAATATTGCACTTGGATTTTCACCAGTGAACTGTACAGCTTCATCTACTAAATTCTCGATGCACAGCTTCATTTACATAGCTCGATGCGCAGCTTTATCTACATTTCTCGATGCACAGCTTCATCTACATACATAGCTCGATGCACAGCTTTATCTACATTTCTTGATGCACAACTTTATCTACATTTCTCGATGCACAGCTTCGTCTATATTTCCTGATGCACAGCTTTTGTATCTTATAGCCTATAGTTACTAAGCATGCATGATTATTATTTTTCTCTCTTTTCCGTTGTCTGCACAGGTTACCTTTCGTTCACTTCACTGTCTTTTATATTTAATTGTGCACTTTTCGTGCACTAGTCAATCATAGTAGACAAGTAGCGGTTATCCATTAATTATATTATCTAATTTTTTACCCTCGTAGCAGAAAAAAATCAATAAAGGTAAGTTTCGTGGTTTGATAGTAATAGTAAAAATGAAGGCAAGCGAGCAGACTGAATTTGCGTGCTTCCAATGTATGTACATTCATTGTGTTTGTGCCAAACGCTGCATTGCAATCTTCGGCTGTAATTCCTATCCTTCAGTGTCCATACCTGCGTGTATTCTAAATTGATTTATTGCCATTAATTTTTACAATAGCATTGGACCTGGTACCCATTCATAAAAGGGTGCATTTTATTTACAATACATTCTTTGTTAAAATATGGCCTCACAGTCTTGCCATTTTACTTGAATGTGAATTTTCATTGTACGCGATTGTTACGTATTACGACTTCTATTTTGCACATTATGTGTCCTTGTCTTGCATAGATGTAGTTTGTCGGTACTACATCGACTAATAATCGACGCACTGCTACTTCCTTTCATGTTCTTAGGATGAGGTACAATTAACAGATTGAAGGAAAAAGCATGTTCCTACCGCAGTTTCAGCATCATAGCGAGCACCTGCAAAATACAAACACGGCCTGATGTTTTTAGCTCCTTGAAATTATAAATTGTAATCATTAACTTTATTATCCGCTGCACCATTTTCTCGCCGTTACTTGTACTAAATTTTGCTGTTCAGATGCTGTCCATCGTGGTGTCCACGCTGACCATCATCACTCAGATGGCCTTATCGCACGTGATAAGGCAGAACCTGGCGGCCAACGTGGCCCATGACCTGCTGAGGGGCGTCCTGCTGGAGCTGGTCGCGTCAGCCGAGATGTGCGGCACCTGCTTCGAGCTCATCATTAGTGAGTCATTTTTGCGGCCTCCGGCCTTTTGATTACTTCTGTGACTTGGCCGCATGTGCCCACCTCTAAGTCTTGCCCCTCGGTTAAATATTTAATGGATCAGAAATAATCACAAAATACAGAGCTGAAAAAGAGATGGTGTGATCATATGCCGTATTGGTTTTGAGCTAATCAGTAATGAGTGCGTAGCGCTAGAAAGTCAGGATATCTCTCTTCGGTACCCATTGCGCTTCTTCCTTTCTCTATTTCTACTGACGACTACGTTGCTTTATTCCTCTTCTTTGCCTATTCGTCTTCGGTTCTACGATGTTCCGTGCTTGAAATCAAAGTTTTTTTTTTGCTCTCTGACGTACGTCGTGTATCTCTCATTTCCCCTGTCGTGGAACACTGTGCTGTTCATAGAAAGGCCTAATCTGACGGATTAACTGTCTAAATTCTATTTACACACCTAGAGATAGTCTCTGCTATCTTCCAGTCGCTGACAACTATGGCGTGGGCGCCTATGCCGTGTACCTCTTCCTGATGACGATCTGGTGGGGACAGTCGTGGGGCACAGCCACCGCGTGTCCCTACAGCGTGCTGGAGGAGTACGTCGAGTCCGGCTCTGATCCTAAGGAAGTTGGAGCCAAAATTGTGGCCCAAGTCATCGGTGGTATCGCCTCCTTCAGGTAGTGTAGCTGTTCCGTTCGATGCAACCTTGTATTACGAGTAACTTCATCATGATGTTCGGACTGACATATTCCTCTGGTAATGTACAGTTGGTGTAGTACTGGTGAAGCTTTCTCCTACGGAAGTGACGCTTTCCTATAGTATATGTAGCTGGAGTACTAAGCTAAACTTTCGACTTAGGGGACGTACTGCGATGAGACAAGTTTTCGTCCCTTCCTTGAGTATTTGCGTCTGTTGACGTATTCGGTGACATCGCCGTCTTTCTCTCTGATTGTATTTTAAGTGATCAGTATCACAGTCATCCTCACATACAGAGGGAAAAAGGTAACTCATTGCATCCTCGTACCTGCAGCAACACTCTTTGAATGTGTTGCTTCCGTGAAGTAGAGTGCTAGGTATTGCGCTTCTGCCAAAGCAAACTTCTGTATTGTAAGGTTAACCAGTGAATGATTTATACAGTACTTTAAGCTTCCCTGCTTATTGTATTGTAAGGTTAACCTGTGAATGATTTATACAGTACTTTAAGCTTCCCTACTTATTGTATTGTAAGGTTAACCTGTGAATGATTTATACAGTACTTTAAGCTTCCCTACTTATTATGTGTTATCCCACAGCTGCAACAAAATTCGAGTTTCAGGTTTCAATATAGCTATGGAAATGAATCTTGCAACCACAGATTGTATGATAGATTGCTTTCTAGGGATACGCTTCTCACTAGCCACAAGTTCTGTGCATTATCACTAAGCCTCATCCGTGCCATGTGTATATTTTGTAAAGACACCCGTGTTGCGCAGGTGGGTGAAGCGACTGTGGATCATGGAGCTGGCTGTGACCCACGTGGGCAGGGGAGTGGAGTCCTGCTCCGCCGACCTGCAGGTCCCGATGGTCTTCGGCTTCTTCATCGAGTTGGCGCTGACCTGCGCCTGCAGGATCGTGTCCAGGGGCCTAGGGGAGCTCGAACCTAAATATGCCTCCTCCATTGACTCCTTCTTCAGCACTTCCATGGTCGTGCTCGGTAAGGATTCTTATCCTTTAGACGACCATAGAACTATGAGAAAAACACGGAAACACACTGTGACATTGTGATCTTACGCATCATAGACTATTTCCGTAATCAGAAAACCTAACTTTTTGTACCCTCCGCTCGCCCATGGCTGAAAGAACGCACTTGGTAAGCGTTGGGAATTTATTAATGTTGAAAGATTTTTTTAAGTTCGAAAGCGCAATTCGTGAATATTTATAGAGTCAAAGTGAAGAATTTAACCGTATGCTGATTAACCGTGTACATATTATCGGACTGCTGCGTTTTTTTAAGTGCTCTATAAATTACAAACCTTCCTTGACTTTTTTTTTCAATACTTTCCATGCCGGAACTCAATAGGAAGTCGTAGATAATTAATGAACGCGAGAAAAACGCGAAAAATTCTCTTTCTGGCCATTTTACTAATTCCATTGGTTGCTTTTCCGATTGTGCTTTGAAAGGATTCTTGATGCTAGTTATATGAGATGGATACGAAGTTACTATTATTAATTAAATAATCCCAACTGTCTTTTTTATGACTGAGAGTTTAGAAAGTTTTGTATTGCTTCCCTAATTGTATTAGCTTATATCTGCCCTTTAACTGTTACAATTTCGCATATTTGAAACATTGGAAATAATAGCAAGTTGACCCCCCCGCGGCTAGAGAAATTACTAAACAAATTTTTCTACAGCGCGCTTTACAAGCGCTAGCAGCATTCTCCATGTGTATTTATGGATGAATATCATTGAACGATGATGTCATTTGAAAAATTTGAAAACTAATCTAGTTTTGGCCTGGAAATCATAGGTAATATTCTTTATCGTACAACCAAGCGTGTAACCGGGGCGTAGGGTTCACTACTGTAATCTAATTTTAATGGTAATAACCAAACGTCCTGAAAATATTAGTTTTCTCATCCTTATGTAGATACTTGCTTGACGCGGGAAGGACGAGTACTGCAATATGCCTGCCTACAATTAGGGGAGGGATAATAATCTTACGTATTGTGGGAGATACTGTACGGTCAGTAAATTTGTACGTAAAGCTAGCATCGCTTCATTTTATTATTAGCGAGAGTTAAACATGAACATATTTTTTTTATTTCTACGAGGATTTATTTTTTACGTCTTATTTACTCTTCTTCCTCAACGGCTGCTGCACGTGCAGTGGGTAAGTGTGGTAATTCAGTAATATCACTTCTTACTTTCTAAAGCACCGCACGATCGAGCCGCATGTTTGTGTCACGTGTACCGTTATCTCTTGCCTTCCCAGTGCATTTTTTTCATCTGCAGAAAACGAATCTCTTCACAAGTTAAATACTACTATGCAGATAATGCAAATGATTTCTCCCCTATAGTTTTTTTTACTGTTGCCAGTGCCATTATTCTACAGCAAAGGTCTTATCGAGTATTGCCGTATCACACGGATGGACTGCTGATGTTTGTAGTTCCAAGGCACATTAGACATCACACATTGGTGTACACGGCAGAATATTCTCATTCCTGTTCCTACAAATTCAAAAACTTCCACTAATTCAATATTATTTTAGGTCAATAAGTGAATTTTAGCAGTATGCATGTCGTTATTAACATTTTCTCAAGAATAACATTGGATAAAACGTCGCTAACTACCCCCAGTGAACATTCTGTAAGAATAACATTAATGAGCGGTAAGAAAGAGCAGGTGATGTGATCTAATACAAAAAAGTGCTCTTTACATTGAGAATCGCAACGTAGAACTGGTAAAAATATAGTTAAAATCAACCATGCAAGAAAAAAAACTCGTTGACATGTGTAATCAATACACTTCGAATTATGTTCATATTAAAGAAGTGTTACGGTTACATCTTTGCTTTGAATTCGCCACAGTCTTTAACATACCAAAAATGTTGACTTATCTAATGACTAATAGATTCAGGGGCTTATAATATCTACTTACTCCACTCGTACATGCCGGTACGAAAGCGTTGCTTGCAAAGGGCTTTGGAAACACTGGCCCTCAGGGGGCATAGGATGGGCCATAGGTCATGGACTCAGGTTAGTTAGGTTCGACATCCTCGGTTAAGGAATGCAGCTACCCCAGGAGGACCCTGTCGGTTACCTTAGCCGTATATCCTCGGGACGCCTTTCCATCGTACCTACTTTACTTCCTTCCGCTTTCATACTCATACTACCGTTACTTTCCTCGTTTCTTTCCCCACTTGCTGTTCCCACTCCCATTGATCCTATGCGGGAAGACTCTCGCTCATAGGTTCCACGTTTATTTAGACATATTGTATAACCTTTTCTTATTTAGAGAGGTTGCCTTTGTAGGGGAAACGGATGCTTAAAGTACTCAATATAAGTGTAATTAAGCTTTGAAAGAGCTGTGGTTATCAGGGAAGCAAGATATGTCGCTTTTCACTTACATGGACACTGCATGTGCACTCTGCCTGTCGTAGCTCAAAGGGAATATTTACACATGCAGCCGATATTATCTGATACCGTCTCCGGAAAACGTCTGTAGTTTAGCTAAAGTTTTTATTTTTCTGGTTGGGCTGCACTTCCATTGAGCTGCTCTGCGGGACTTAATTCTGCAGCTTCTCTGAAAGTCGGCGGTGAACTTTGCAGCTATCTGCACCCTTGTCGCGCGAGTAAAAAGGGCGGAGGGCCGCTAGAGACCAAGACTACCGGCCTTCTACTACTCTTGTGACGGGGCTGCAAGTGGCCGCTTGTACCCAGCTCTGTTTAATGTGTTAGGAAACTGTATTACTGATTGTATTAAGCAGTTGATACTGTGTTGTAATTAAGCTCGAAATAATGCCCATCACTCTGCAGTGTAAGGTATAATTAAGAAAGATGTTCTTTGTTCTTCCTAGCCTGTACCTGGTCACTCCCTCACTTCCTAAGGGTAGAGATTTAATGGCCTTTCCCTAAATTCTCTGTAGGACTGATCTTGTGAAACTTGCTGTCTCTTCCATGAATACTTGAAGCCACCTCCACATTTGTATCTCCAGAAACTTTGCATCTAACTCGCAGTACAAGCCTTTGCCTTGCAGCTCATACATTCACCATATTTTTTACATGCACTGCGTAGATACATCACTTTCTGATAGTGGCCTTCGGACTTTGATATTTTATGCATTACAATCCATTGCGATACTTGCATAGTGTGCTACGCTGATCATTCTAAGCACTAATGCATTAATTGTATTGTACACTGCAGGCATACATCACTCTCTCAATTTGATAAAAATCTTTGATTTGGTTTACACTGTTGTCGCACAACAATCCAGTGCAATACTCGCCTAATTTACGGCACCGACCGTAAATATCGTTCATGAGCACTCTATGTTTTTGGTTCGCACGGTGTACTTCTGTAGGTTTGCACTGCTCTTAAGCGAATCACTTGTTGACTAGCTGCAATGCGGCTGCCCGACTTGCACGCTGCGTGTGACTGTGTAAAATGACGCTACACCCTCTGCTGCTTACACTTGTCGCACTACAGCACACGTACATATATATCCTTGTATGCTGTATATACTCGCATAGTCTTATGTTTCACTATGACTATAGCCCTGACATCATTCATATGGTACTGTAGTTTGTGTCTTCCTAAATAGAAAGCTATCATCACTCGCAAGTGTAAGCTACACTCGTTAATTTTAAGTTTACAAAATAGCATACTAGCTGCTTCGTCGTTATCTTTCTCAAAAACTGCTATAAACTATATATGTAGACCGATTTAGCGTAACGCCATCATCACAACTGTAATCGTGATATATTAATATGCCTATGAACTCATAAAACAAACTCTTTGCCATTTGTTCACACTTTTGTGAAGCAACGACGGCTCGCTTTTTAATTTTTTTTCTGGTGGAAACAAAAAACTCTTTCTGACCATCAAAAACGTAACTACAGTTCACTCTATTTGAGCTCAATTATGGTTGTTGTATCCTATGTTGAAGCATTTACACGTGCAACGTTAATGTTGCAGTTCTGGAAGGCGTGTTGTAATCGCAAAGAAAGGGTTACCAATACTACACCGGTGACCCAGTTGCTCACAAACTGCGTCGCAATCACAATCAGGAAAGCGGTGACGGCTATTGCGGCACGGGTTGCGGTTACGAAAATAACCTCACAAAAAGATCCATTTCAAATGAAGAGAACACGAACATTATTAATATGAACTACGAGTCAACTTCGAAGCTCGGAGTAAGCAAATAAGTTAACTTACTTCGAGCTCTCTCTATAAAATTACAATTAACTTGGAATTTCATTACACCGCTCATCAATAGATGGCGCTTTGATAACCCCGTATTCAGGTTACGATTGCCATCTTTCAGGTTGCAGTAGCCCAACTGGGTTGTGATTACAGGCTAATAGCACACTTCTGTATTGATGAACAACTGATTGCTTGATGATATTTTAAGGCTACGTTCATACTTCAATACGTCCGAACAGACGCAGCAACGAATTCTTACAATGTGAAGTATGAATACAGTTGAAAAGACTAACGTCTGAACCTGTCTTCAGGTCAGAATAGGCGTATTGCAATTCATCACAGCCACAGGGAATGGATGTAAAAGCCGTTTCACCCGCCAGTATTTCGAACGTATATTTTTCTCTGCTAATTGTGTGAATGTACATCATTGCGTCAGCATTTAGAACACCGTGTGTCTACCAAAAGCTTTACTAACTGCTCTAAAAGTTTGCTGTAGACCTTTATTGAAGTTCAAAAGACTGGACATTTCTCCGACACAGCAACACATTCATAAGACTGCGTTGTGAACCCCGCAGTATACGTGTACCAGTGTCATCCGCCTCTCAAAAATCATGTCCAAATGGCTTGTTGACAAACGTGTTGGCAGTTTTCATTGTTTAAAATGTAGATAGACAGTAATAGCAAATCGTTCAGTACCCAAAAACGTAACTGCTGCATACAAGAATGTGTTCAAACAATAATTCTTGCTGGAGCGAAATTCCTGCCTAGCTAGGTAAAGTATTCAACTGCGAGTGATACGCTAATATTTAGTTTCAGCGTCACTGCTGCGTCACTGAAAGAGAGAAAGATAGCACTGCGATACTGAGCGTCAGCGCGTCAATCGACTGCATCCTCTACTGGGACCTTAGGTTCTCTGCCATACCGCTTTACTGTGGCCTCGCGTTGCCATCATAGAGCTTGCGTTCGTATAACGCTTGTGATGTGACGATGGTCATGCGCACCCTTTCAGGAGACTTAGTATTGGCCCTTCACCATATTGAAAGTTAGTTAAATTCGCCTATCTTGAGTCTAAGGAAGTCTCGCAGCTCCAAGGCTCCTTAGCTTTAATGAAGTTTTCGGGACCTCTTCCATTCGTGCCCACTGTGATTCTTTCCATTTTTATACTCCTACTAGCTGATAATGCTTTATTCTGTTCTGTTTCTTTCTCTTCTTGCTATCCCCTTGTGCGTTAATCAAGTGAGGGAGCACCCTCTTGTATAGGTTTCTCGTGTCTATCGAAATACTATATGTCTCTGCCTTTCTTCTCTTGGAACGTGAAGGTGCGAATAGGAAGGCCTAAACTAAAATACAGTAGGTATAATCTGTCGCTGTCGCAATACTGATTACTCTCGCATTTATGGTGCTTCTGACCTCCTCACAACTTTTTTTCTATAATTAATATTTGGGCAATTTACCACTACATTGTGTATTGTTGTACGGTGTCTATCTTGATATCTCGTGCAAAGGTTGAGAGCAATAAAAGAAAAATACGTTTGAATCTATATCTAGGAGAGTTGTATAACATTTTATTAACATTGATTACGAACTAAAAAAACTAAATGCGTGCATTTTTCAAAGTAAGAAATGCTAGCTGAGCTTCATCAGCTAGCCGGAAGGAGTCATTAGGAACACCAAATCTGGCTCGCAAGCAAAAGGTTGCCGACCCCTGCTATATACGTAGGTGTATCTATCAACTTCTCGTTAGGTCAAAGACTCGTCCCATGTGCTTCAACCACTGTACTACCTACTAACATAACGAGAGTCGCGTGTTGGTGGGGCTGAGAATGGACTTCCTCTATCGTAGCTCTGTATACATACCTCTTACGTCCACCAAAATCTTAGTGCTCGTCAAGTCGATCCCTCGTCCTGCCTCCGTCAACTAGACTGCACCTTAATTTCTGCCAGGTGCTACTCTAATTATTACATTGACTTCCCTAGTTCTACAGTGGTGCCTATAACTGAAGATCCGAAATTGCATTCCGAGAACGGCGTGAATTTTCAATTGTTATATAACTAAATATCCCTAGATGTCGCCATTGCATGTGACATACCTGAGATTCGGGTATAGTGTGTGTGCCTGTGATTTTGGCCAGGTTAGGCAAGTTTGTGAATGGAAGGCATGCAAGTGCTGAAGATGCCCTACTATAATTGCTAGCTAAATTTATTTCCTGTTTGCTCGAAGGCGGGCTCACATGACAGTTTTCATTCCCTAACGTACTCCCCAGCGTACAAAGTATGGTTGTGTCTGCTTAGACATCAGCTCTTTCAATTTAAATTCACTCCAAATTTGAAGAGATTGTCGAAACTTCACCAGTGACTTACTTAGCCAACTGATTTGAAGGTTAACATTTTAATAAATCTTTTGGTAGACTCATAGTTGCGCCTACAAGAACACAACAAAACACTCGAACGCTGAGCGGCACGTATGACACCAAAGGACTGTCATGTGGACAATCAAAAGTTTATTAAAAACTGCACATGCATTACACACAAACACGGATTAATTCGTTCTTGTGTCCTGCAGCCTTCAACTACTCCGGTGGTTACTTCAACCCTGTGCTGGCGACTGCGGAGTTCACCCCGACGGCGCCGGTGAGGGTGAAGCTCGTGGAGCACCACATGACCCGTCCCAGGTAGGAGCCGAGGTACTAAAGATAGTTTGAGACCGGTATGAGCAACGTCAAGGAAACTATCCTCAAGCCTTTCAAGCCCAAGCCAGTCAAGGAAGAAAAGACAGATTAAGGCAGGAGGTCGACTACCTCTTTATTGTAGGAGCATTCGAAATCGGCGTACAGCGAGATGGACGTCTTATTAAATTATATCCAATTTAACCAACAACTATTAGTTATATTAATGAAAATTCCAACGTTGTCACAGTGATGTTTTTGCCATGTGCAGATATCAGTCGTCCTTACTGAAATTTTGTCAAGCGAAATTTGTTTTCAGCACTGAGGCAGTGAAGCAGCTCTAGCTGTTGCCTCCTTGGTAGTAGAATGCAATGCGACCTTTTGGGGCACTTTTGAGGGTCACTTGCGGTATCGCCCACTTGTGGTTTCCCAGGCCCCGCCCACTTCCGGTTCGCCCCCGCTCCCCTGACCCCCTCTACACCGGTAGTGCAGTGGCCGTTCTAAACCGGCATGTCGCGCTGGAGGGCAAGCTTCCCTCAAAAGTGCCCCAAACGGTAACAGTGCATTCTACTCTTGGTGTTCTCATATTATAGATTTTACCAACAAGAAAATCAAATTCACATCGGCGTAAGAGTATCCTCGAGCTAAAAAAAAAAAATAGACAGCTGTACCCTGTGCGCAGTTGCAACAGTGTTAGGAATGACTTCTATCGCTCCTGATTTAACAAGATCAGCGTTTAAAATCTCTCATTTTAGCGCATAATGACAGATGCTAGCTTATCAGTAATTACTGATAAATACTGTTAAGCTTTTAGTGTATCAATAAAAGTTATAAGTTTGTAACATTTTCCAGTTTCGCACTTTGGAAGTTCAATTTTTCCTACTAATCCTTTCGTTCATAACCCAATCTAAACAACTGTATTAATTTTTCTCCACTTGAATTTTACGGATACTCTCCTAAGTGCAATTAAATCTCATAAAACTTAACTGTCAGTTCGTCGTAAAATCTTGCAGTACTTACTGCCTATAGCGCGTATAAGCTATAATACGTCCATTTGTTATATAGTATTCTTTGAAGTAACTAAATATGGAATAGAGTGAAATCATCTTGCTATTTATCTGGTAACAGAAACTTTATCGCATCTAGTCATTCAAATAAATGTTTGTGTTTTTATATATAATCAGTTGTTTATATTGAGTTACCATGTTTTGTAATTATTAGTTAGTGGTTTCTCGAAAACTCTTGGCTAAGATATTATATCAATGATTTTCTTCATTGAACACGCTGTTTTAGTCAATCGATCTCCAGCCTACCCGTTGAGTTGCATCGCTGAGCTGCCAACATTATTTTCTGGAAAAAAGCGTTAGTATCTATCGACGTTACCCCGCATATTATCAGGTGATCTAAAAAGCTCCTGCTCTTTTTCTAGTGAGCGTCTCTCATAAAAGCACGTGAACTTGAAAGATCACTTGATAATATAACTTTTTGACATCGTTGAACACGTTCCCTAAGTTTGCTCAAAGTCTCCAGCTTTTCTGTTCGGCAGACTTGATTTTTGGAAGACTTGATTGCTCACACAGCCAAGGGGCCAATCAGTCACTGGTGCAGCAGAAAACGTGAATTATATAGCATATAGGGTCAAAAACAAAACTAAAATCTATAAATTTAAAGCGGATGATGCAGAAAAACTGGGTTTGTGCTGTGTCCCAACAAAAATGCAGTAGATTCAGTTTTAAAAATAAATATTTGATTGGCAAACATATTGTGTCAAAGAAAAAAAAAATTGGCCCCGCAAATTATGAAGCTTTTCACTGAAGATTGGAAATTTTTGAAGGTCGCCCTGTATTGAATAAGACTCCAAATTCCTCAACTAGCTATGTGCTCGTGGCCAGAGGTCGCTTCCTCAAGGACTTACGGCACGGCGGATCACCCTCGAAAGTAAAAAATCCCGCAGGTCCGGATTTCCTGGGCTTAGGTCCATTACTACTTTCGGTGGCTGGGCCGCAAGGCTGGATATGCCCACCACTGCTCGTAGTGCTGTTTAACATTTGACAGAGCTGCTGCACAGCAAATGTTCTTTGTCAATTAAAACATCCTCGTAATTCACGTTCTTCTGCGTCACCTGTCTGCACACACGCTGCAGTTTAGTGTATATTATCAGATTTATAACAAATACTATCGCTTAACTCGTTTTATATCCTTTAGTGTCCACTCTACACATTTGCGGCTAGTACAAATAGTGTTGTTTTCGTGAAGTGAGATATTTAATTTTGACATTACAGAGTTAGTTTAGCATTCACTCAGTTGGAAGTTGATATGTGGTTATCGGATATTATCCAATGTCCTAGATATCCTTAGAGATGTTGGATAAAGCCCATCATTTTCCGACAGGGCATTTTCTCAAAATTTTTAAACAAAGTGATTGTGAGAAAATAAGTGTCAGCGTCTGTTTCGAAGTTGCTGGTAACGATCTCGATATCGGAAGGTCCCCAAATTTCTCCAATCGATAACGATGACTAACAAGAAACAAAGGACTACGGGTTGAACATGATCGAAATAATTGGAAATTTTTGAACACTCGCTACTGCTGATAAAATATACAAAACCTGTAGAGTGTGTCGAGAACTTTTTGGCCCGCCTGGCGTTATTCACAAACACACACACACACGTTTGCTCCAGCCTTGTTTGTCCTGTTGCGTCTGGGACCGCCAGATGCAACCTGTGACCACTGACTGCTCTTCACCTTTTGGGACACGTCGATAGTTAGCTACGTTACAGATATGAACACCTATTTTGTGCTTTGCATTTACAGCACTGAAGATCTTGTGTATTTTATAAGTTATGGGTTTTTGTTTAAGGCAAAACATGACAATCAGTAGGATGAACATATTCATTTGTATTGTTTCAATTTCATTGCTTATTTTGTATATGTACAGTCTCGTTTATACTTATTTCTATTATGTGCATGTATTCTTGCAACCTATATATACCGGCAAAGTGAGTAAAGACGCTGTTCCCACTACTGTCAGTTGGTTCCTCATGTGCGTTCAGACGCAGTAAGTAGACTATTCCTCACCGCTGCTGATTGCTTGTTCTCGTATTCATTCAAAAATGGTTAGAAAACTTTTTTCCCCTAACGATGCCAGTTATCTCCTGCTTGTATTCATTCAGAGTGGAACTTAAGGAGAATGCACTGGCATACCAGCAAGTCTCAACTATTCTAACTCCCGTAGGTAGCCGACACCTTCTACAATTTACCTAAGACCTGTTCTCCCTCGTCTGGGGTAGAGCGGTCTACGTGCTCAAGTTCCGTCAGTCCTGCCGACCGATAAATTCATTTTAAATGTTTAATGGGGTCAATAACGAGTAATTCAAGATGTGTCATTGGTGGTGAAAGTAGAAACAACGATCTACAACTCTCCCTGTCCCTTACTTCTCCGTAACTTTTTTAAACTGTAGCCATAGCAACCACTCTCAATGTTAGTAAAATTGCAGTACATATAGTGCTGCAGTTACATGGATAAATCTGATAGCCCGAATGGTTATGCAAGCTGAGTTGCAATTACTAGAGCACTTGAAAACATTTACTCTTTTTTAATAACGTAAGGCACGATGTTAATTGATGTAAAGCCGTTCATTATGCTGTGGTGCTTATTTTTCAGAGACGTACAATGTTTTCTTTTTTTGCACATGAAGAGTTTAATTCGAATTTTACTGAAGAAATTTACATCTGGACGATACGAGGACTTGCTGGGCCAACCAGCGCGTCCTTTTTTGTTGTAATATTGCTTCCGTCTTATAGTGCGTTCGTTACGTCCATCGATGTTGAAATTAAACGTGTGATCTTACTATCAATTATTCAGCGCTTTGCACTGTATACTATCAATGTTCTACTGGTACGATATACTGTATGCTGCCCTCAATGTACTTTCTATGCTGCAAAAAAAAAAAACACGCATAATCTTGAATGTTAACTGCACTGAGTTTACTTCTTATTTCGCTTTACAATATTGACCTCAATTAAAATTTCAAGCAGTGAAATGCCACACAAACTATGCAGGCAACAATGCCGGAAATGTGGCCTAAAACTGATTTGCTAATCTTTTAATTTGAATTGGTATGGGTGTCCTCGGTATTTTCTAAGGCTCGCCAAATTTGCTGGACGATAGTTGTCACGTAGTAGATATTTTCTGTAAGACGTTACGGCTCACCACACCAGTGGGCCGAGGGCCAGCTCGTATCTATGGACGTTCGTGGCTCCGAAGTCAGTTATAAGAGTTAGCGTCTTGACGTTTCAACGCACAATATTTCATATTTTATTTATAAAAAGTTAAAAAGTTAGCAGCAGCTGAGATAACTGCCATCATTAGTCGGTTATAATACACCAAGATGTAACGTAATTAAATATTTTTTATGTACTGAATTAAAGTTCGATTCAGTGTGACGCAAAATTTGAAAAAAAAGTTACGGGGTTAGAAGTTCCTCTTCTCTGCGATGCAAAAGTTCGACCTGTGAGTGTTGTACATAAGTTAAGTAACGGTAATTCTTAAGTGTTATTGCGTATTGGTAAGTCCGGTCCAGTGGAGCGCAACTAAGGTCTTCCTATGGTAACTAATGTGATACTGCAGGTGTTGTTACGTAGCTATTTGCTCTAGCTTTATACCGCTCGTGCTTGTTATTATGCGTACGTCTCATCCTAGTGCTGGCGTCTGGTCATTCTTCCTGACTGCAGCATCAGAGTACACGCTGCTAGTTAGTTACTTCGTGCTCGACATCTTCGAGCCGACATAATCGAGGTAAAGGAATTAGCTATTCCATGCAACCCATTTACATCAGGAACTATAAAAAAGTTTATTCACTTTTCTGTAATCGAAGACCTCTACGTCGTCTGCAACGAACGAGTTTTCATAAAAAAACGTCTCGCTTCAAATCATAAGTATTATGCATTCATGAACTATGAACTTTATAGAGTAGAGTGCACTCTTTCAGAGTGCTAGCCTTGAGATATGCATGGCACCTCTGCACCCGCTGAGTACCCAGTGCGCTCGTCTTTTGTTCGTTTAGCAATGTTTGGCCGTGAACTGCTGCTTGCGTTGCTCAAATATATACTGTATATATATTATTGCTGAAACTCCTTGGCACTTTTTACTACTATGAGTTTGTATGTTATGGAGAGCTAGAAAATAGACTCATCCAGTGAAACTACATCTTAAAAGAGTGCTCCATATTCTTTTTTTCGCTGAAACTTTTGACAGTGCCACCCCTATTTGGCACCAAGGCAGTCACCACATTGTATGCTATGCTTACTCTTCATCGGGCACCTCGCTCTATCGTCCCCTTTTGTGCACAGATCGCAGCCCATAGATAGGTACTTTTTTGTCTGCTTTCGCTTTCACTCGCTGTAATACTTCTAGCTTAAAATAAAAACAAGGCCTGGTTCCGTATTTCGTAGGAAAAAGCTTTCCTGCTAAATGGTACTACAGTAGTTCTTCACAGTTTCCTTCCCCAAACTGGATGCTTCTTCTGATCCTTTCCTTGCTCGCTTGATGTCCCGTTCTTCCTCTGATACGCTAATGTCGTCTAAATAGCCACAGCTGGCTCATAGAAGAGACTTAGAGACGTAAGTAAGTCTTTATTCTATTATAGGTATATAAGAACTTCAGTGAAATTTACAATTGTAGCTTCTCCCATAACCTATGAGTAGGCTATGACGTAGGTATATACATTGCGGTGTTGACAAAAACTTTCGTTTGCACCATTTTGAGTATTTTGTACGGATCACCCTCTCGGCAGTAGGTATACAGACCCAAAAGCAGCGCTAAAACTGCTCACGTGACCGTATAGCACCAAGTGAGTGTCCATTCGCCGCTTGTCATGTACGGAAGTGATGTTGCTGAAATGAGGTTTTCCCGCTGGCTGACTTGCCGGCAATTTTCTCCTTAAAAATGAAACCCCAGTAGAGCAACACTGGAACACTCTGTGAAAGGTTGTTAACCCTTTGTTGCTTCTAACGTTAACTTGACCGCGCACTCCAACTGGAAAACCCAAAAGCACCGGTTAGTGCAGTAGATATAGGCCAACTAACCCTAAGGGAGCGTACGGCTGCAGTCGATCGCAGTTCGTCAACAGCTGTCGCCATCAAAATAAGGCTCTTATTTCGACGACCTGCGCCTTCTGATCGTCACCATTTCTGATTAGTCAGTATCCCCGCGGTTCTCAGGTCTCCGGCTAGAACGACTGAGTCGCTCGTTTCGTGCGTTTGAAGGGACGACCGTTATCAGAGCTAAGGCGGGAGAGGCACGCTCTCGGTTATATTAATTGACTCCGCATATGCCTCTGAAGGCCTACGCATTCAATATGTGTGATAATCAAAATATTTCATTGTTCTACTCTAACCTTGCTTATTATAGATTCGCCTGTATACATAGTTGTCCCTATTTCAACTTAAATTCATCTACTGTTCGCTAGATTTTTCATTTCATGAGAGGCTAGGAAGTATTGCAGTTAACTTTTCTACTCATTACCTAATTGATTAATGGTACCAGTACGATATACATTTAGGCTATGTCTTGCGCTCAACGCTTTAGTGTAATTGTATAGAAAAGTTTCTCAATTACGCTTTTTCTGATATGTAAGTGTTGCTCAATATACTTCTTCACTGGTGCATGCGGTGTTGAACTGAGTTAGTCATTCATTTTACTGTTAGGTACGTCCAGTGGCAGCAGTGTACAGCGTTTACTTTTGTAAGGTCTCCGCACGGAGTACCAGTTCTGAGTACAAGCTCGAGTCACCCACTTTAAGCAAGATGATCTAATCCGATTAGCTCTAACACGTGTAGAACTTTGCTTTTGAGCTTTGGATGCGACACTTTGGACCGAGTGTCATGCCTTAATCGCAAGCCGTATCAAGCGCAATTAGTTATTAACAATTAACTCCTGTAACTCGAAACAAGGTAGTGAATTGAAAAATCAAGATTGATTAAGATAACTGCAATAAATCATCTTGCTCGAAGTGGGCGAATCGAGGACTCCTAGACTAATAATTCTCCACTGGATATACACAGCACGTCCTTAGATCCACGGGACGCCTGTAACAGACGTGTGGCCGCTGGTTTTAGCTACGCCAAAGCTGAGACGGCTATCACATTGGCACAATACAGTTTAGGCAGCAAACGACTCTAATAGTCCCATGTTTCGAGAATCCGTTACTGAAAGATGCACTCGTAGAAAAGATTGTGTGCAAAAAGGGCTGGTCAGTATATTCTTGCTTAACTTGATATTGTTGGCCTTCTTAACAGAGGCGTCATTGCCCGGGACAGTTCCATTGATAAAAGCTCGCTCGGTTCATTAGCCTCAGCTTACAGTATTTGGAACTTCATCCATAAGCTTTGGTTTCGCTATTTTAGATCGAACTTTAAACGTTAATTCCAAGCCGATTTTTTTTAAACTGTCTGAAGCTCATTCCTGCATGAAGACCGTCTCATATTAATTCTCTTGGTATTTTATGCCTAAAATTCGATCCAAATTTAAGGAAATCAACCCTTGACTGAAAACTGCAACCAAGTTAAAGTTATTCAGATAGCTCGTATCAGTGAAATTGTCCCATAGCTTTACCTCTCGTTCCTAGTAGTTTTCTGCTGCCTAATTTCTAACCTTTTGTTTGTGCAGCTCTAAATTAAGGAGCATTTTACAAAACTTTTTAATAGAAATGAATTGACTGCATTAGGCAAGCATTTTCTTATCTCGTAAAAAAAGTAACGTGTGTGAACAGGTGTCGTGGAAACTAATTCCTTTCGCGTGGGATGACATATTTCCCGTGTAGAATATAAAGGGCTTGCTGTTCCACTAATTTAGGTATGTCCCTGGCTACTTTTCTTCTAAAGCGTACAGTAATAAAGTGGCATTATAAAGGGGTAATACCGCTAATATGCTTCAAGTACAACAAGTTATCATCGTTTTAAAAGTTGTTAAAAGCCACTGCGGAAAACTTAGTGTACTGTATAATGTATTGTTACAATTTAACTCGCTTCCGAGGAAAAGCGGACTGAGATGTCCAGTCGAGCATTGCTGTAACGTAACTTCTAGTCATTAATACTTTAAGTATACTGTACATCCTTGCGTTGTTTTACCGTTCCTACTGTCTACATCCCGCATAACACACACGTTCAGGGGCGTGAACACGTCTGGTTCTGCGCGGAACAAGTTTCTTGGTTCACTGTTATTGCATCAAGGATGAAGGATGATGAAGGATAGAACCATGACAACAAGTACCGAGTATGAGAAAGTAGCGTACATATATTTCTCATGTCAAATACAAAATGCAATGTAAACTGAATGCCCACTTGATTAGATTCAAAATTTGTATCGAAAATGAGAAAACGACGTTTTTATGTTAACATAAATGTAAACTGAATAACTTCTTTGATTTCAAAACAGATATACCAATTTTCGTAAGTTTTATATTTCAAAGCATCCCCCTCTCCATATGAACGCCCTAGGCCACCACCCCATGCCCCCCCCTTCATCTTCATCTCTGTACACGTACTGCACACGTTACCGAGATACTGTAGTCCAATATTGCTACAGTATTTATGTAAGCCGTTGAATAAATCTTATAATGCTTAACGTATAAAAAATTGCTTGTACTTGCACGTTCGGTAAAATATATTTATGCTTCGAACTGTCGAGACGCATAAAACATACAAGGACATATCAAAAGGAAATCAAGAGTTATTAAATGCCGATGAAGAACTATTAAAAACGAGCTATGATGGCAATTGTAGTGAGAGAAAGCGAGTTCAGATCTGTGGTACGGGCATTCAGTTTTTATGTGTTGATATGCGATATGTGTCGGGAGAATATGTTCAGGGTAGTCATTAACAGAGCAAGTGTCAGTATGCAAAAAATTATAAAATATCTGAAGAGTTTACTGTATTATGACCAAACTACCCATATAACAGTATTTGAATATAAGGTATTTTGTCTCAGAAGAAAAATGCAACCATTCTAGCATACGTGATTCAGGGCAGGAGCCAACGTTGCCTACCCTGACGGCACGGGCGTGATAGATACCTCTATGTCTGTAGAATCATGTTTTAGATCTTCAGAGATTTACCCTTCCATCTTTTCATAGTATCTGCTCATACATAACGTTAATAAATTGCATTGTACTTACTGTGACATCAGACGCCTCCAGGTAAATAATTTTGTTTTACTTTTATTTATTTGTTTATTTATTTTTTTACAGCGGGTTTGACTGGCCGCTTTCTGTCGCAGTGTGGATTCGTAGGCGTTCAATCTGCCTCGTCACGAGAAGTCTGTGCGCTGATTTTTTAATCAGGGTTTAAAATAGGAATATCTTTAAAATACCTGGAGAGCAGCTTCTGCTCGTTAAATCTGTTACCGTTATACTCGTGCTATTATCTTTAAACTAAACGTATTTTCGCTCTTTTGTACTACTGTATTTCGTTTTATTTGCTTATTTTATAATTATTTATTATGAACAACCAGTTTACTTCGAATTAGTTTCCCCTTGGTTGGGTTATGTGTCACAGTTCTGCCCATAATTATTGGTTAGTCGAAAGTATTTTTAATTGTGACTGAGGATACTTTGAGAGCGTCTAATAAATATGTGTAAAATACGCTCGTTGTTTTGTATCGACATCATATAACCCATCTTCCCATATCGGAATTTCACACACATTTGTCCGATGGATATGGGGCGACATCGGAGAGTAGGCTACCTTAGCCTACCTATCGGACAGTCGCCCAAAATTTCCCAATTGGGATCGAACGCAATAAAGCGGTGCTGCCGCCAAAATGAACTAATGTATCATCCAACATTGGTAACGCACAGTACATTTGTAGGAACGGAAATCAGTACCTTTGCCACAGGAGCATACTGGACGGAGGACCGCAGGATATACGAAACTTTGGGGACTGTCCCTATTTGGCCGATCTGCATGTTAGTCTTTTCAACGTGTTCACTCAACCACTCGTTACTTTGTCGTAGAAACAGCAGAAAAGTCCATTGTTTTCCGAGTTTTATTTCACTCCAAATTTGAAGAGATGTCCGTAACTTGGTCTAGCGACTCTTCCCGAGAAAACTGATTTGACGGTTAACATTTTAATAACTTTTTGTAACGTACATAAAGTTGTGTTGACAACGACGCCACAAAACATTCGGACTAGTGGTTGAGGGAACGCATTCGCCTTAAAAATACTGTATAGATTTTATCTTCTGGGTCAGTCGAAATATTTGTCAGAGATACTTCCATAACATTGCCCAGTAAGTGTGCGTTACCTAACACAGTTGAAAAATTGCGCCATTGTCCTAAATTGCGCAGGGCATAGTTGCTGCAAAGAATACTTCATTGTTCTGTGTGCAAAAGTACCGTCCGTTGTTCAGTATTCTTCATAGAAAGTATTAGCATCCTATTTTGGCACGGCCTTTCAGTCATGGCTGAGAAGTTAAACCAAGCTTCTTGCGTTATTGGAATAACAGTAGCCCCAGGATTACCTCAGCTACACTAGTCTCCGCTGAAAATCATACCGCAATAGCTATGAACTTCCATGTAGCTAATATGGTACAATTAAAGTAACCTCATTTCCTTTAATTTGGAATGCAAGGCAAACTTTTTCCGGCCAAAAACAAAGTTTTGTTTGCAACATGCTTCTACCCGTTAGTCACCTCTTGGATTTAATCATTGGATCAATATTTTTTAGTAGCTTGTGCGCAATACAGTGATTAAAAAAAACCTAAATAATTGAGATTGGTCAATACCCGAAACTCAGGCCTGTCTAAAGGACTTCTAAAGCAAATGCATAGACCGCAACCGTACTTGACTCTTAGGCCCTAGTGTCCTTTGACGCTGGCGGCCAAAATGGAAAAAATGGAATTTTCTCAAGAGCTATTATGAACATGTCCAGACACGGTCATGCAGGCAAGCGCCCAAGTGCGTCCCCACCGTATCCAAGATACCTTCTCCGCAATAAAAATGTTGGGTGCATTGAAATTTTTTTCTTCAGTATTAGATGGCAGGAAAAGAATAGCTCTTGAGAAAATCACATTTTTCCGTTGCCGACTTTTGGCCGCCAGCGTCAGACCAAAAGTCAGGTACTGTCGCGGTCTATGGCAAATATTTTTTTTTTTTTGTTTCTGCTCACATTGTTTAAAAACCTTTTCCCAACGTGCGACTTACGTCGGCTCTGCCAGCAGAAAGCTAATTAAACAAATAGGTTCACGTTGCCGTGACTACCACTTGAACTGTGTGAACATCGTACCAAAAATCCGAAAATACACGTCTCTGGTAATTCTAACGCTCCCAAAGTAAAGTGAAATGGTCAAAACTCTACTTTTGGCACGTGCCATTGAGTAAAAGCTGCAGTTACCGCTGAGACTTCCGACAAGTTTTTTCAACAATTTAATAATGCCCAAGCTGAAGTCATGCGCACTGCAACGTAATCGTATTAGGTAAGACGCTGGTAACGCTGACAAAGTCGTACACGGCGACCCGGTTTACCTAATGCAGGCTTCGTGAAATTGTAGCACTTGATAGAACATCCCGCCCGTCTGGAGCTGTTGAAAACAATTAACTGGAGTGGTTAGCTTGTCACATTACCATCTTGGGCATGAGAATGTTTGTGTAAGAGAATGTAACAGTAGGTATGTTAAAATGATGACCGGACTGCCGAATTAAATTTTATTTGTTTACTGCGAGGTTGAAGTCCCTGTATTTAAAGCCCGGTACACATTTAACAACTTTCGTTGGCGCTAGAGGCCTAGGGCTAACTAAACTAATCCGACTGCGTAGTCGTGGCCGAGACTTCAGCATGTCGTCTATGAACACCGTGCTCTTATTTAAAAAAAAAAGTGGATCTTTATGGACTTGAACTGCTCATAATTAGGAGCGTTAGTTGGCACTTACTACGGTGTAAAAATTACTGAGATTTTCGGCAATTTTTTATACAGTGAACTTTTGCGCAAGCTAAGGATTAGTTAAGTTGCTGCAAACGAAATCTAATTTGTACCGTGGACACAGCGGAACTATTTTTCCAAAAACGAAGTGCTTTTTCCAACAATTTTTAAAAGCACGAAAAGTTTTCTCTGCACATAACTTACCAACAACAAAGGAAGTACAGCATATACTGGCTGAGAGTTATTTTTTTGAGAAGCATGTTTATCACGGACTCACGGTGGAAGTCTCTCTCTCATAAAGGAAAGCTCTGAAAGATTTTCAAGCCCGCTGCCCTATAGCAGCTGCTAACAAGAGCCTAAAACGCGAAACGATTTAGGTTCTTAAAACCAAAGTTCGTGTCATTGTGACTTTAGTTCATTTTTTTTTTCTAACATTATCCTGCCCTGGTAGTCGTTGGGAATTGTTGCTTACTCGAGATTAAGGGATATATGTATGTGCGCGATATTGGCACTCTCATATTTCGTGGAAAAATTGCTTCTGCGATTAAGATTCTTAGCAATTTAATTCATAGAGCAGATTAGAAGCTCAGCCCTGCTGAGAAGTGAATATTCTAAAGGAATGGTTGAGTTTAAACAGTTTGTGAAAGAAGTGGGACCGGCAAACAAATTATTCGTAAAGTGGACTTCAGTTCGTTAATGTACTGCATTTCAATTTGTTTGTTATGATAAGCTCTCGATCATGTTTAACTTGTGAAAATTTATACACAGGATCTTGTCATAATAAGGGGTGATACACTTATCTTTTAGTACTGTTTCGCTTTTAACGGTATTAGTATGGGAGTTAAGAGTAGTCTACGTACTTAACTGCTCATTATTGTTAGCGTATGCAGTAAGCAGCTAATAATAAAGATAACAATGACTATCAGTATCTGAAGATACTCAGATACATGATCTATGTCTAAAGAGTTAATCCCTACGGGAAGAAATAAATGTTTTTCTATATCTTTCTCTCTATAAAGTAGTGAAATTCAATGCCTAGTAACAATTATCACTGAGTGAGTGGCAGTAAAACTTAATAAAAGCCAAAGTCAATACTTTGATTCAGTAAGCCCTAAATGAAGTAGAAGGAAATGTATGTTTAGCCCTAAATGCAAGATGTAGTCCCATGCTTATGTCATTGAACAACAAAAAAAAATTATTTTTCAGTCTGTGGTGCGGTTTCATCCTAAAAGCTCATAAAAAAATTATATTATCACACATTTTGTTCCCACCAGCGCAAAGTTAGATTTTAGTCTCTAACAATGATGCTTAATAAAAGACATAACACGAGGTCTAGAAACCCATATGGACGGAAATCAGTCATAATGATTAGGCACTTTCTTGTGCCACATGCAGGTCATGCTGATGAGTCTTGTCAAAACTATTCGCTAACTTCTCCTTCTTTCCGCGTTAACCATATATGGGGTAAACTTGGCGCTTCTGATGTTTACTCCTGTAGAATTGTTTGGTATTACCAATGAACACACTTCATCCTTTCAAAATAATGCAATGGTCGGATACAGAAATTATATGTGAATAGTTCGATAAGTTTTGGAGATTTGGACAAATGTCAGATACTTAATAAATTTTATAAGCTTTTGACGTACAGTACTCAGTTAGGAAGTATGATATATTACGTGACATCTAGTGATAAAAAGTTCTGTGCTTGCACAATATAGTGCTTGCATACAACTCAAGTCTGCTATGAAAAACTGCTCGGAGCCATACTCTGGTTATTCATCATGGCAGTTGAAGATGTAAGGGATTTCGTATTTTTTTTTTCACTGCGCTAGAACATTGGAACAGCATATTATAAGTTAAATGAAGTTTAAAAAAAAGATAAAAATCTTGTATACCAGCCGCAGCGCCCTCTTGTGTTTAGTGTGAAACTGCTAAAATCTTGCCATTTGTGCAGAATTTGTGGATGAATTTTTTTTTTCTTATTTACATTCAACGAAACTGAACATGTTATCTATAATGTATGTGTATAAAATGGTGTAAAATCAAACTACTACATGATGCGAGCTCAAGATTACCGGGCGGTTTCATTATTGTTTTAGAAGTTAATTCGTTGCCCATATAGTAGTGGGTTACCCGGTATGCATATGATATAATATTTGTGCCTATAAGTTAGGTTAGGTTCCAACTGAGCTGAACCTCTCCTAATATACTCTCAGATAGGTCTCATGTTATACCAAGATTGTTCATTCTACATTATACCTTCACGGTTACCGCGAGTGCCCGATGAACCAGTTCAAGCAGCAATAGAGCGCAAAGCTCTCAGAGTTCTTATTAACTCCAAAGATGAATACACACCATAAACTTCACCCGTGACACGGGGTTAGCCAACTGGTGTAACGGTGAATAATATATTAGCAATTTTTGTTAGAACCGATGTTGTGCTTAGAAGGGTGAAACACATCCGGACAATTTGCCAAAAAAAAAAAAACAGCTAGTTCATTTAGCTGCCGAATACACCTGCATTTATAAGCCTAAATCTTGTTAATGTATCTACTTCACTAGACGACCATACATTGTCGTTAAATTGCATGACACACAAATTGACACAATAGACTCACTCCTAAACTATAATTATTATCCCTTCTACTTATCCTGGAGATACTTGAATGAAACAAACAGTAACATTAACAGGAAACAATATTAAAATTACTATACTTTGGTAAATTATAAAATTGAAAAAGTCGACACGAACTAATAATTAAAACTTGACGTTTCGGGATACTTCTCCCATTTTCAAAATCCTAACAAAATCTTTAATGGNGGCGTCGAGCGGCACGGGAAGCGAAGGGAAAACCGGGCGAGTACAGTCGGGGGGAAAAGTATCAGCTATGGTTGTGACGAGTGGTACAGTTGTAGTCATTATAATTGGGCGGGAGGAAAAAGGACTTGTACAGTCATGGGGGAAGAAAGTCTGTCCTGCGGGAGGGTAGCTATCCGTGTGATAAGGTACTATTGCGGTGCCCGTTGCGTAGATTAGGCTAGTTTGATGTGTGATGGCATGATGCACTGTGCCTTGGGTTGCAAATTTTTAGTTATAATATTTTTAAGCAAAGTATTAATCTAATATCACCTCCCGTCCGTAGAGAAATAAATGATTTTACTTCTTACCTATACCGCTGGAGCGTCGGCATTTGCCAATTCCAGACAGATATAAGCGTCATCTTGTGGTAAAATGTTTGATCAAATAAATTGTATCG
>LQNS02278096.1:26149213-26173268 GCA_001587735.2 Parhyale hawaiensis | reverse complement strand
CAAGATCTTGGCGAGTGGTTTGCCACCCTCGGGAATGCGGGCGGGCGCCTATGAGCGCCGCGACCTGTGGAACCTCGTTTCATAGCGTGGCACTTCTCGCCAAGATCTTGGCGAGTGGTTTGCCACCCTCGGGAATGCGGAGGAGCCAAAGCCGTACCTGTGACTGCCTTACCTCCGTGAGGACGGTGAGGTCACGGCCTTAGGAGTTTGATGTCATTACATATGTTTGTGGAGAGGGTCACAGGAATTGGGGGGGTGATGGCTTGAGGTGCCTTTACCCTAATAGTTTTTTGGGTCATAGTGCATAAACTGCACTTCTGGATTTTTTACATTTCCAAGAAATTTTGCAATTGAATTACTATTTGGGGATACTAAAATGAATATTTTGGGTGGGGGAAACAATTTTTGAGCTACAACGTGGCTGTTATCCATAAGGTTAGGTAGGCAAGGACTGGTTCAGCTAATACCCATATAGCATTGAGCAATGGCTTTATCTGCACCAAACTGGTATATATAGATTTTTTGTAGGATATTAGCAGAACCAGTCCTTGCCTACCTAACCTTATGAGTAAGAGCCACGTTGTAGCAGGTTGATTTCAATAATAAAATCACACTTATATCTTTCCTCTCAACACACTGCCAAATGTAATGCTTCGTATTCTCCCTATGGGTTTTTATTGCATCATGACCACAGGATGTGCACTTTACTACACATGGCAACACTCCGTGATGTATGAAAATATCGTCAGCGGCATCACTATTTTCTTGAATTTTTTTAATTATTGACCAACGGTGTTCACTGCAACCACGAGTTACACGCCATGGCAAAGCACCGTATTATGAAACGGCCTACGAGCGGGATTGTTCTTGTTTACGTCGCTATGCTGGAGAGCGGAAGATGGCGGACGTACATCGCCCGTCGGAGAAATGGTTTTGATCACTTTACATATTAATTTCAGTGAATACATTGTTGAAAACATCACAAATGGATATCCCCCATCTGAAATGTGATTATTAACAATAATACACACTAATTCATCTTACACTATTGTCGGGAATGTCGAAAATCCAGAAGTGCAGTTTATGCACTATGACCGTTTTTTGTGATAATGGTTGTAGTGGGCTGATCAGACATTTTGGGCGAGCCAGTAACTCAGATCAATTTTGACCGCTATTGATTCGTAGAAAGGAAAGATGAAAAACATTGAGATTATTAAGCAAAGCTATAGGCTTGGAGCTGCTAGATAAACTTGTTTTTTAACATCTGAGGGATTTTCATGGGGATCTGACTCCAATAAATGGAGTTATGGCTTTTCCTGTAACACAAACGAGACTCTAAAATATAGCACTAAGTCAACTTTTTGTATAGCATATTTTTTGTATGTAAAATGAACTCTGGGCAATTTTTTACTTTAGGTGAGCCAGTCTATTTTCTTTATTCATGTTCAGATCATTTTGAAACTTGCACAGTATATGTAAAATGAATTTAAACCTTTTAGTGCCTACAATACACATATAACATTACATGTAGTGTTATTCCTACAAAAAGTGATGTTCTATTGAGCCTGAGGCACTAAAGGGTTTAGAACATTTTATTCTTTTAAATATTTTGATTTTTGCAATAGTTTTTAAGTAGGGTAGAAAGGGGTGATTTCACTGCAAAACCAGTTATTTTTTATCTCACAAAAATACGGTGAGGATAATGGCAAATGTTAGTGCAGTTTATATACATTCAGAGTTTTGGCCATAAGTGTGCAGTATTGATTTTTTTCTAAAAAGCTTTTTTTGTCCTGTAATAAGGACTTGAAAAAAAGTGGTACGCGGTGGCGAAAACGCCCCGCTATGGGGTGTTTTTAATTAGCTAGCTAAATCTGTCAAGTTGTATTTGTAATTTAGATTAGATCGGTGGCAGTGGACGAACCAAAATGCCCATTCTCAAAGAGACACCGAAACTTACATCCCGGCCCTCTATGAGCTAATGCCATTATGTTAGTAGGATGTAGTGGACTGGGAAGAGAAGAAAAAAAAAGAGGCAGAAGAATCTTGGCAAAAGAGACAATCATGAATGCACGCAAGCATGATCAATAGCTGCTGATATGCGGAGTTAAAGATGTCTGACTGTGTAGCTGGAGTGGAAGAGAGAAGAAGACTGATTAAGGTAGCTTCGCCTGCTTCGGAAGCTTTGGCCGTTGAGAGTGCGACTCCTGGAGGAGAAATTCTTAGCTGTTGGGGATGTCTCTCCCAATGTGTGTCAAGACAATTTTCAAATGCCTCAACTGATTCCACACTAACAATGTCAGAAGGGAGTCTATTCCAAATGCTGACTAAGAAATATGGAAAGAACTGCTGACGTGAGGTTGTTCTTTGAGCTTTATGCTTGAGTTTTTGACAGTTGTTTCACAAGCGATCATTAAGGTCTCTTTCAAAGAGTCCCGTCGTAGGCAGCTACGTCACTGAAGCCATTCAAGTACTTGAATGTTTCTATTAGTTGCCTCCTGAGTCGTCTTTGCTTGAGCAATATCAGCCCAGTTCTTTTAGGCATCATTCATATGGCTTGTTTTGCAGCTGAGGTATCAATTTCGTTGAGAAGCGTTAGACTTGTTCCATCTTGTCAATATCATTACGCAGTTTTTGAAGTGTTGTCAAGTTTCCTAAGGATTTTATAGTGTGATAATTATTGATCATAGCTTCTCTGCAGTTTGGATTATAAAGGTAGCCATAGCAAATACAGGTACTTTGCTAACTGATTTTTCTTAACCCCTTGTCTGAGTCATTCTTCTACTACTGGAAGTTGAAATGAAGAAATTAAGATTGATGATGATTAGCTAACTACATGTTTACTAAGTAGAAAACCCTCTGAATGTTGGATAAACTTCCTAGAACTAGAAAAAAATATATAAAAAATAAGCAAAACAAAACCCTTTTATGTATTAACCAAAAACCATGGCTTTTGGTTTAAAGTAAAAAATCTTGGTTTTTGCCAACCTTGCTTGAAAGTTGAAACATTACAGTTGTGTGTAGGAAGGCTCAAACAACCTACCTATATATATTATCTAACATTTGTATGACTCACGAGGTATGGTTATATGTCCTTCTCTTCTTCTGTTTGAATTGTGGTAAAAGCTATATGTTGGCAGGCTTAGAATATAATAATGTCAGTAATCCTCTACTTTTCTACCCTAAGTTGTACGGGTAACTTTTATGTGGTTTTGGTTGCAGATGTCGTTCCGACTGGTCCGGCAAAGTAAGTTCAGGCACGTCTATGGCACCTGCCTGAAGAGAGAACAATGTTTTGACAACATACGTGTTAGCAAAGCATCATGGGATTCCACATTTTGTGCGGTCAATCCCAAATTCTGTGCAATCATAGTCGAGTCGGGCGGTGGAGGTGCATTCATTGTCTTGCCGCTCTCCAAACTAAATAAGGTATGTTAAGTTTTAAGCTTTTCATTGAATATACCCTTATCATTAGTGTTTATCTTTCTTGTAACTTTTCTGACTATTAGCTTGCAATGTTTGGTTTCCTAGAACAATAGCCAACTCATGTATTAATACCTACTATTGTTGCAGAGGGGTTTAACCTTTGTGGCTTTTACTCAACATACATTTGTTGTTGTGGTTGTGAATCTTAATCATTGGTAGATTATGTGTGTGGTTGCAGTGCCTTAGTTGATTTAGCACTAACTGTTAATACATTATCTTTTACTTCTTATAAAATAGTGAGGCCATCATTCATGCGCTTTGATGTGATTGTACTGTTGTGGGATGACTTGGATCCATTCTAACCAAGCTACTGTGAGTCCCAATGTCACATGTAGAACAAGTTAGGTATGACCAATAGTGCATATGATATAGGTAGTGTTACTTTCCTTCCTTTAGTGCAAAAATTTGAGTCACAATGTTAGGGTCATCATGTCTGAGTTTTGCAAAAAAATTTGGTCCTTTTTCTTTTTCAAGGCACTTCCCTGATGTATCTTGTATAAATTACCATCAGCTTCTTCTTCTGTTAATGCTAACAGAGATTAATTCTGGTTGAAATTTGCACCAAATATTAACGGTGAATTTTTGAACTTGTAACTTGAAAATGGGTCCATAATTACTGTAAAAGAACGGCGTCATCAGTAATTCAGTGCGAGATGTGCTTATCTAAATCTACCATTGATTCTGAATCCATTTTCAATACAAAAACTCATTAGACTACCGTACTGTGCTGTCATTGTTAGTTCTGTTCCTTGTGTGAAGGTAGTTGTACATGAGGTAGGTACATGACTGTGTGCTATGCAGGTAGCTGCCAGGTGTCAACAGTAGAGCTCTTCTGATAGATTCAATGGTTAGCTTATGTATTTCCTGAGGTTATCCCATACGATTGGATTCAAATTTCAAACCAAAATATTGACTGACTGAGCTCATAAGGTAAGACTATGTAAATGATAATCATTGGAGAAATGGCATTTTTATTTGTATTGGATCATATTTCTCTCTGGATTGTAATAATGCATCCTAACAAAGTTCAAAGAAAAGCTGCCATATTGGAGTTGAATATTACAATGATAATTGATGCCAATATTTAGGGAATGGAATATCTTTTTTTCTCTTAGTTTCTCAGTTGGGCCTACACAATATATGTCAACGTATCAGTATTGCTAAATATCTTATTTAAATTAACCTTGAAAATTATGAGGCAATTTTACTGAATCATGGATGTGATTGCCTTTGCAAGCTGGACCATTTTTCTGTCACTCTGAATAAGCCTACCTATATTGGTTGGAAAACTTGCCAGTGTGTCTTATTGAGTTTTCTATTTTTGTGAACTACCTTAGCTATTTAATATTTATGAATTATAGCTGCTGCTGCTAGCTTTCCACTTCTATCAATTTCACCTAGTTTATTGTTTTGAAAGTGACCCAGGCTGCCATGAAATTATGGCAGATATATATATATATACCTTAGTAAAACGCGTGCTTTCTTTGGATCTTATTTATAGTTCTTCTTTGATTGCAATTAGATTTGGATCTTATTTATAGTTCTTCTTTGATTGCAATGCTATCTAAATTGACTTCATTGTTCTTCTACTCAGTTACACTTTGTCAGCTCAGACCATTTCAAGCTTTATTGTGGGAAGAAAGTGAAAACCAGAATCCATAGTAGCTAGCTACTGCTGAAAGTTGTCACAAATCTTTAGTGCTTAGCTTTTAATCTGGTGAGCAAGAAGTGCATTCTTGTTTGATTTGTGGTTTGAACACCTCCAATATTGCCTGATTTTTACTTAGCTTTTCACTTCAGGGGACATTCCAAAAAATATAAATACCTATAGAATTGAATGTGAAATGCAAATTATTCAATAGTGTTAATTATAATGCATTTCAATGAAAGTGTTACCTATATGGTAGTTTTCAAGCACTATTGCCCAGTGTGCTTCTTTCTCCTATTTCAGCCATGCACACTACGCTAGCTTGGGCACCTTTCATTCTAAGGAAATTTCATTTAGGTACCATGCATGTACAGTGACACCTTGATTGGTGGGTTTCTGAGCTAGCTACATGCCATGCTTATTTTTTTTTTGTTTACATTGTGGTGCATTGTCTAGTTTCTTCTTCCCTGCTCTCTATCCTATCTTCTAACTATTTCATTTTAACTGAACATGTCTGATTCTATACCTACTATTTGTCCCCTATTGGAGTTTTTAATATCTCTCCCAATCCACAATATCCCTTCCTTTTCTCTCATGAAACACCACATAGGGTGTGTGAATAAAGTACCTAACAAGGCTGGCAGCAGTGCACTGGAGCTGGCAACACTGGTGACTTGCTGCTTGGATGGGATGCAGGCCAACATCTAATATAGTTACATTAGTGCAAGTTTGATGTTGGAAGAGTCAACAGGTGGTTCATAGTGCTTGGTTTAGAATAACATCTTTTCAATGGCATTATGAAATTGAGTGACAGAAATTCAAGTGAAGGTGTGCTATCAAGTTTTGTTGGGCTTTCTGTGACTGAAATAGCTAATTATAAAAGTCAGGCTCCTGAAGATGATCTTTTATTGAGGACTCAGATTGTTTTTTCAGATGGTTTTGGGCATTTTTACAAAGTGATGATTTCTTTGAAGATGAACTTGGACAGTGGAAAACAACATTTTGTGAAAAAAATGTTGAAAAACTTACCATATGTAAAGAGTCATTACACTCATTCTTGTTGGAGTGAAACGCTGGGACACCTGGGTGCCATATTTTGACAGTGCACCTTACCACGAAGCGATTTCAATTAATGAGTTTATTGTATGTAAAAACGTTCTAGTGGCCTCTCAGCATCTTTATCAACTAGATTTGAAACTATATATAGCTTTTTATCTTTTCCTTCAAGATTAAAGATTCTTCTCAGAGGATATATTTTGCAACATAAAATGTTGCAACATCCTAAACCCGTGCACCCGCACTGTCCTCTTGTGAGGACACCCACCAGAACCCACATACCCGCAGTGTCCGCCAGAAATTTGCTTCTGAAATAAGGCAACTTGAGCAACCTAGCGTAAGAGTACTATTGCAAGCACAGAAATGAAACTCTGTTAATAGGCACACATTTGCCCTTTTCAAACCCATGTTCATTTTTGTGGTAAAGTTTTTAGTTTTCGTAATACTGTATAAGGCGTACAAACCCGTAAATGGGCTGCGGCTGCTGGGTGGCCTTTCAAGAGGACAGTTGCGTGTGCGCGGTTTTTCCACAAGATGACACTGTGGGTGCGCAGGTTAACTGGCCAGCTTGGAGGCTTTCACAGTATTAGCATTCTCACCAGGGTTGTTGAGTTAGGGGATTTGAGGGGAGTCGGAATCTCATATGCTCTGGGAGTTGGAGTTGGCATTTTTAACTACACTCCAATTCCGGTATCCCATTTGTAAAAAATATCAATCAGTTCAGAATTTTTAGTCTCAAGTTTTAAAAAATGAAATATTTTGTAAATGTGGATGTATTTTGTTTTTGGCTTAATACATGTGTTTGCCATTGAGAATGGACTACCTAGATTGTCTAATGCCAAGGCACCAATGCCAATTACTTGATACAATTTGATAGCCTAATTTCTGTGCCATGATATGCAATGATCAGAAGGGAAGTCTTCTCAAATAGTCCTGGCTCTGGGAGGTGTCTGTTAGCATTTCTCTTTTACAGCTATAGCTTCCCCCTGTATTTTTGTATTACATAAATATGACATTAAGAAAAAGTTTGAGAGGGAGGCAAAATTATCGATTGTGGACCGATTATTCTGAAAGTTGCACAGTACAGTCGAACCCCGTTTACTCGGACCCCATTTACCCGGAAACCCCAGATTCCCTGACTGTTTTTTATTTTCCGAGCCTCGGACTTTTTGTCCGAGTAGCTAAATGGGGTAATGTTCCGGACGTCAATGAAAGTCCGGGAAACCTCCAAGAGATCAGCTTCATTTTCCTACCATGTGAGGTGACGCCCCTGAACATGTGGTTTGTCTGCCTCGGGCAAATCTCAGTTACTCAGACGTTATGCGGCCCAGAAGTACAGAATCCACTTCTGTTGGTCCGAATCGGACGCAAATTCCGGGGAGTGAGTCAGTTGTAGCGCTGCTCTCACTTGTGCATGATCGTTCTTGTGTGAACTGTGTATGATTGTACGGTATGTATAGTATTTTCCTCGCGTTTTATTGTGTTTTAACAGTTTTTATTAGGATGTGAAATAAGGATGTTTTATCCATACATTACCGTATGTCCTAACAAATGTTAGTGTTTTAAATTGCATATGGACACACAGCAGCTTTGTGATGGGCTAGGCTAGGTATGCTAGGCTGCAGTTAAGATGTGCTCCTCATACATACAGTACAGGCCTGTTCTTGCAAATTTAAACTGAATGTTTGATATAAGGAGATGTACTATGAACTGTACAGTGTTTGCTACTGCATTTGATGTGTATTATTTCTTTGCATTGCTTTTTTGTGCTTTCAGTAATACTGTACATGTGTGTAGCCTACATACATACCTACTGTACTGTGCATAAAACAATGTCTGTTAAGTGTATTGGGCTTAAAAGGTGGTAGGGAGTGACTTCATGTGGCTGGAACCCGTTCGGAAAACGACCGGAAAATGTCGAGAAAGGGCACGGATAAAGTCCAAATAATTGGGGTTTTTCGTTCCGAGAAAAAAAAAACAGATTCCCGGAAACCCCTATTTCCCGGACTGGCCCTCACCCCGAAAAGTCCGGGTAGATGGGGTTCAACTACATATGTATTTTTGATAAAGAAACACATTTTGCTTGTACAACTTTTAAAATTTAGGCTTTAGTTTTTGAGATGATTGAAGATGCAGTATTAATACATACCTAGCAATATATTTTGAAATTTCAAAAGAATGGAACTCAGTGAGTTTTCATGCTAGAATAAAAACACAGTTTTGCACATTGAAACATTCCTTAAAAAAAACCATAAAGCTGGATTTTTCATTTTAGCCCTCATAAATTTTTAATCGCAGCTCAAAACTAAATCCGTTTTCCCTATATTTTAGTTAGTGATAAAAAAATAGAAAATGGAGAATCCAGCTCTATAGTTTTGCTAGGAATGTTTCAGAGATTTCAAAACAGTCGTTTCTTTTCTAGCCTGAAAACTCATTGAGTTCTATTCTTTGGAAATTTCCTAAGAATACATATAGTGCTACCGTATATGTATTAACATAAAGCTACTGTATTTCCCATTATCTAAAATCTAAAGCCAAAATCAGAAAAGTTGTAAGAGCAAAATGTGTTCCTTTTTCAAACATACATATGCTCTGCAACTTTTAGAACAATTGGTTCACAATCGATCACCCCCCCCCCATGGCCTGCTCTCAGAATGTAGCTACCAGGTACGAAAGTTCTACCCAACTTTTACTTAATGTCCTCCATTTAATATCCCAAACGATGCTAATGATGCAAAATATCATGTATATGTACAAAACTACTAGTATCTTTGAATTAATATGTGTGTGTGTGTATATACTATCAAAAATTATTTGGACATGTTCAATGTTTACGTTAAATAGCTACTAGTTGAACCAAGGATTCGGGAGTCTGAAAATCTTGAGGACCCAGAGTTGGAAATTCTGGAGGGCCAGGAGTCTGAGTTGGACCTAGAACCATCCAACTCCACAACCCTGGTTCTCACACTGCTCTGAAAAGTGGCAAAATAGCTGCCTTGATGTGTGGTTTTCCGAGGCAGCTACCTTTCTGTCAACAGTATTGAATTGGAATTTCAATCAAGCACTGTTATCCATCAGTCTTATTGCTTTGCTATTGAATGAGTTTAACTCACAAGTCAAGGTACTACTGTTCCTGCATCTGTGATAGTTGTACTTACACGTATCCATTCTGTGTTTAGCAATGCAGCTAACAGTCTCATATCTTGAGTCATGTGGCTATTCAAGTCGGTCTTGAACTTGCCATTGCCCAGTATGTTCAGACCACAGGTATAGAGTTGAAGTTACTAATAAAAAGAGTTGGGAGTTTTTTGTAAAGTTGGACTCTTACTGGTTCCAGGAATCAAATTCTGAATTAAACAGCTCGTTCTGGCTTTTGAAATTTTTCTGGAAAATTCATTATAATTTATGTTTTTTCAGGGTCAAATCTTGAACGATATCACTGGATGTTATTCTAAACATAGCTAAGAAAAATACTTTGACATTGCTTCACGTACCATAGGTATATATTTTTCATCATTAGCTAGTAGCTGGCCCAAGTGGGGGTTTTGTCAACTGCTTAATTATGGCTCTTGGATTCTAATAGCTAACACTTTGAGTCCAAGTAGGACAATCAGTAATTTTTGACACCTTATGCCTTCTGATTCTTCAACCCTGGTTCTTATCTCAGCATTAGTTCTTTGTGCACTAGTGCATTGGCAGTGTTGCATATTTGCCTCCAAATTTGTAAATTGGATGGACCTATTCCACTCCAGCTCTCAGGGGTCCAGCCAGTTTCTGACTCCTTCTGTCGCCGACTCGAGGTACCTACAATCCTGTTTACAACTCGCCTAGCTATGCCAAATAACATGGTGTAGTGCTGCTGCTGCACGATTTTCTTCGGCTTATGGTGTCCATAGCCTAAGGGTTCCTTTGTGCTATGCTGTGGCTATCAAGTAAAATGCCTGGATTGGTATGAAGCTTATTGAGTTACTTTTCGTTCCCTATTGCTTCACTTTGTTGTAGTTTCTATGAGTAAACTATTATCAAATGTTCTCTCTCTCTCATTATAAGTAGCTGACTCAATCTATTATACTGTATGCGACTCACTCAACTAATCTATAATAGCTACCTGTGGTGATAGACTCCCATTACTCTGTAAAGGCAAGGAGCCAGCTGTGTTATTCTGTCTTCCTTTCCTGTATGGAGAACTCCCCTAACAGACACTCATCATTATGCTAGTTTTAGTAGGTAGGATTGTCTTTCGCTTCATACTGTGTACCTAGTTAGATCACAAATGTCTCACATTATTAGCTGCAGTAGCTGGTGTTCTCATAGACTACCTACTGCCCATTAACATCCATTTTCATTTGATTCACTGCTTATCAGGATGAAAATTTTTTGGTAAGTAGCAGTGTTACTATTTGTTTTTAGCTATGAAGAGCTTTTGTAGTGTTTCCTCAAATGTTATTATGTAGCTATTACCTTATCTTCACTTTTTGTAGTGACTCAATCTTAGCAGAGTGTTGACAGAGGTACTCTGCCATTTGCTTACAACTCAGAGGTCCATAGGAACATTCACCATTTTCAAATTGCTGCTGCACACTGTAATACAGAGCTATTGCATCTGCATGTGGCTACTTTGATTTGGGCTGCTTTTGTGTGTATATGTAGTTTAATAGTTATATACTTTTGACTTCAGCTATTAGTACCATAGCTTAGTGAGGACTGGACACCATTCAATGAAAGTATCTTATCACTAGAAGCTGGAAAACGGGTTGCTTTTGAGCTTGTATGCATTTTTTACATCAAGTAAACAATCGTGAATATGTTGTATACCTACTGAATTCTATTGTAATGAGCAGAAGATAAAAATTTTACTGAACTGTACTGGCAGTTCATTGTAGAAATTGTAACAAACTTTGTGTATGGCTGACTCCAATGTAATAGTGCAAAGCCATGCCATAGATTATGCCTTATGGCTTGGCTAGATCTGAAGCAATCGGATCACACTCTATGTAGGATGCATGAGGTTTAAGATTCCATTATAATTTATAAGAATTTTTAACAGCCTACATTTACATGCAACACTGACATTTGGAGAATGTGCTGTGTATGAAATAGTTTTCTTTTTGCAAAGAATTGTGTGGATGTAATTTGCAAATATCTGGCTAGTACCATATGGTTGCGACCGTACTTTACCCAAGGTTTTACAATTAGTGCTGTGTTTGTTTCCTATATAGCTTCCTTAAGCTGCCACAGCCTCAGCGTAAGGCTCTTTATTGTTTCCTATTACTGTATTTCTGTTTCCTTGATTGAGTTGGAAGAATTTGTAATTTAGTATATTTCTCTCCCTGAGCTCAATATTTACTTCTAAATGCCGTGTTCTTTCAGACGTATTCGTCCAAAAAAGGCGGGGTGAGTCAATGCACCTTTGGTGCCATGATTGGCAGCTCTAACTGGCCTCCACAGTTTGTGTTACTTAACTTGAGGGTGTATTAATTTGCCTGCCCAGAGCCTTGCATCTATGGATGTAACTACCATTATCTGGCTTTGCCTAATTTATCTGTGAACTGATTAAATTTTTATAGACTTCATTTACATCAGCTGTGATTTTAGGCCTTTTTCTTTTCTGATGTCAAGCTAACTCTATTTTAGTTTTTTAAGTTAATTTTTGGTAAGAACTTTGATTTGCTAACTTTTGTTCTGTTTCTTGTTTAGTTTTGCTTTACTCCCTGTTTTCCATTGAGTTTAATGCTGTTAATGAGTTACTTGCATATCCCTGTTTTGTTGAATGGATGGCATTGAGAACGGTGGTTGTGTTGCTGCATCTTTTAAGCCTTGGGGTGTGATCCTACGCTGAAGTATGTACAGTAGGCAAATGTCTTCATTTTTTTCCTTGGTTTTTGTATTTTATCCATTTCATGTGTTACATACGTTAGCCTGAATTAAGAAAAAACTTTTAGAGCAGAGGAATTGAATTTTAAAGAATAGGTAGCTACAGTATATGCTGGTATTTGGTTAGATTTTCAGTGTTTGACCTAAAGTGTAGTCACATATTGTGGCTTGAAGTATATACCGGTAGTTGCCATTGTTGGCTGCCATGTGCGCCAATGACTTTCTTCAGTATACATGTACTCCTGTCTGATGGGGAACACCCTTGAAACAAGACTGGCCATAATATACATCAGGAAATTTGTAACCAACTACAACCTGGTGTGTGTTTGCAGAACTTCTTTGCTGCCTGTGCTTTTGGCAAGCCCTGAGCAATTTTATTTGGTGCAATATATAGCTATAGGCTTACATGGGAAAAATTGTCAAAGCTGCAGAGCTTGCACAACAAGCCTTGCAATCATTACTGTTGGAAACAGTCATCATTGATACTTCTTATTTAAAATTTTTATCAATATCTGGAACTTGCCTTAATTTTTGCTTTCAGAGAACAATACCGTATGAGTTCAGTTTGACTTCTTTCACTGAACTGTGTAGAAATAACCTGTAGACTAAAATGGGTGTAGGCTATTGCTTGTAATAATTGAGGATGCATGTCAAGTATGCAGCATTCTTATGTTCATTTATATTAGATTATCTGGCAGTTTCAGTTTTTCAAGCAGAATGTAGCAACGTTTCTTTCACTTTGTAAACAGCCGAGTTACCATTTTGCCGAAGTTTGATTTTGTAATATCCTCACTTGAAATGTTTCATGGTGCTTCATGGTCATCTTATTGCTGTGAGTAATCAGTGCTTGTGCTCAGGATATAATTGGATAGTTTGGTATTTTTATAGCTGATTCTCACGAATATTTTCTGCCAGTGATTGCTACCGCACTTCATTCAACTTCTTTATTATGTTATACTAATTATATAGATGTTTTATGCATTGATTATACAACTTTTTATCTATATTTCGTAGAGCAACAGCAGACCTCAGAATTGGTTTGGTCGTTTTCAAATATTGTAGACACTTGCAGGATCCCCTCCCCTGTCCACTAGCTAAGCATTTTGGTCTTCTTTTTTATGGTTCTCACTTAATTTCCTGTTGACACTAAAAATATTTTCTTTTCTGTTCTTTTACTTCTTTCTGGGGTGTTAATTTTATCCATGGTGCTATATGGGATTGGAGCACCTCTATGCATGGGGTCTTTGCTTTTCTTTGGCAACCTATCTGTCAGCTTCCTAGCTTTTGATTTTCTTTCCTTTTTTTTGTCCCATAGGGTGGCTAAAATTGCTTGAGCTTATTATGGACTGCCTATTACATAATAGATGTAGCTCTTTGGTAACCTACAAAAATTTTTGATCACTGAAATTTTCCCATCAAGAATCAAAATTGCCTCCCATACTGAAAAGACTTGTTTTGGATGATGTTACCTACTTCATTTGTTAATGTTTTATATTAGCTATCTTACATGTAAAAAATTGAAGGGATTTTCAATCTAAGATTGTGATAGTGGCCATAATTTTATTTTAGATTCTTCTATATCCTTTCCCTTACTTATGTGTTGAGTTACTCTCCATGCCCCATTGTTTGTAAAATTTTAAATTGTGTGCTCAGTTTGTATCTTTAGATGTAATTTCAATGAGCTTTGTACATTACCATCAGGCGGGTCGCATTCCTGCCGATTACCCCCTGGTTGGTGGTCACAAGGGACCCGTGCTTGACATAGCCTGGGATCCATTCAACGACAATGTCATCGCGTCTGGCTCTGACGACTGTGTGGTCAAGATCTGGCAAATCCCCGAGTATGGACTTGTTACGTAAGTGTTTAGGTATTACATTTTCACTTCTGGCTGTCACAACTCTTCCCATAACCAAGTAGCTACCTACCTAGCTAATGTAAGTGATCACTATGTAGGTATATTGCAACATCTTGAGCTCATGTCAGTTATGAGGTTTCAGACCAGCAGTGGGGATGACATCACAGTCTCTTCTGCTTCCTTCTGTAATGTGAAAAATTATTGAAAAATGTTCCTATGTGAGATCTTCCGAGAAAGGTCTCTGTATTTTGTAGCAAGGGAATTGATTTGCGATTTAAGGAGTGCATAGCAAAGAACTAGGCATATACTGTATCTTATTCATGGCCAAGCTCCTCCTTTCCCATTTCTTTCTCTTATCCTGGTGTTGTTCACTTCTGCTATTGGTCTGATTTTTTATTTTTCCTTTCAACATCTGCTGGGACTTTGAGCAGTCCCATGTTGAAGTGACACATCATGATGGTTTCTATTTGTGTTTATTACTGCACATCATTTTTTATATGTAGCTAAGCTTTTTTACTTTTGTCAGAACAAAGAAAATTATCAAGATGCTTCATTAATTGCCCTTCTTTTTGGCAGCATTTGTAAATATGCGCACTCAGAATTGAAAGCAAATAGGCCTGTATAGTGTAAATCTGCTCTGTAGATATGGGTGTGTTTAAGATAGTTTGCTTTATCTGTACACTAATGATCAGTGCACAATGATGTGCCGTTTACTTGAATTGCCGGTGTCTCTTGTAACATTTCCCTCTGGAAGTATAGGCTGGGCTATAGACCATGTTAGCTTAGTTAGGTTTGTCCAGTTTATTTTACAGTGAGTCACGCACCTAGGACTCATCATCGGTTGCCTTAGCCTCCCCTAGACCTGTGGGACATTTCTCTTTGATGCCCACTTTGCTTCAATTTTTTATGCTCCCACTCATGATGCTTCATTCTATTCTTCCATTTCTTTCTTGGGTTGCTGTTTATATGTGGTTATCCTGTGTGGTAATATCTTTATGTTTTGGTTCTCTGCTTGTATTGCTCTTGTGACATGCTATAAGCCTTTTCCTCAAAACCTCATAGTAGTGATAAAGGTTTGAATTAGCATCTATAATAAATTACTAAAGCATTATTTGAACGAGCTACATACTACTTGTAAAAAGTATTACTGGAGCTCACAATTAATTGCGTAATTATTTTATTGAACTGAAAATTTAACTAAAATAGGAGCACTATTGATACCACATTTGTCTTACTTGAACACAAGAAGTGCAGCATGTGGTTATTTCTTTTCAAGTTTCTCCACGAGTGTGTGGAGCTTAGCTTTTTCTTTATTTATTAACTGCTTACAACAAAGAATTAGATCATATGGCATACCACAAGTGCTTGATCCTAAAATTCCTTATTTGCTTTTCATTGTACCGCTTTTACTAATGCTTCAGTAGCAGTACTGTTACGCAAGCTTAGCAAAATGTGTACGACAATTTGACACAACCAACACTCTTTAACCCTTTGGTGCCTACAGTACACATATGATATTACATGTAGTGTTATTCCTACGAAAAGGGATGTTCTATTGAGGCACTAAAGGGTTAACATTGACTATAGTTGACTCACCGTCATTTGCCATTTATTAATGGATATCGCAAGCTTACCATGTTGACGTGTGCACTTACTATAGTCCTCTCTTTTCCGTGCTTGTCAGGATATTTTTGTGGGTGAGTAGCTCCCTTCTTCGGGATCACTTGAACTTTTTTTGAAAGTCTTGCTCATTGTTATTTCATGGTTAACCCTATGTCCACATTAAATATCAATACCTATATCTGTGATTTGGTACACTGAGTAACTGTGTTAGTAGCACCACCGCCATGACTTCCAGAGAAATTCCCACTCGGACAGTTGAATTTTTTCACTGGTTCACTTGAATTTCTGAGTTGCAGCATCCCTGCTCCTGTGCAAATTGTGGTTATCCAATTAATTGGGGCTCTCTGAATAATGAACTACTGTACTGTCATATTATTTACTAGAACACTCAAGTTCTTTTGTAGTAATAGCCAGGGCTGTGGAATAAAAGCTGTAGGAATTGGAAGTTCTGGGCATGTGGAGTAACACACCTGCATGCTCTACGTTTGGGATAAAATTCGGTGTTTACCCTTATTGAGTCTAAAATAGGTAAGGCAGTCAAATATTTGCGTAAGAAAAGATGAAAGTTGACACCTGCTGATGCCTAAACTCTGAGTCTGACCTTCTACCTTCCTATTCAACAGCCCTGGGAGTAGGAGCAGCACCATTTATAATGTGCTCTTGGCTCGATGGGCAATTGCAGGTTGAATCCTTTAATTTTTTCTATGAAACTTATAAGATCGTGTTTAAATGTTTGTACCTCCATTCCCTATGTTTTGGTGCATGAAGCACTTTGTTTGGTTCCTAGTTGGAAGAGTGGTACCGGTATACATTTATATGCATCTGTTTTTGAAGTCCCATGTTTTAGTACATGTCATTATTAATTGAAATTTTGCTTCTGTACCTATTCCCATCCCTTAATTAGTTATATGTTTGGTTCATACATATGGTGGCTTTGGAACTATTGTAAATAACTTTTTTGGCCGTTACAATTCTATTTTAGATCTTTGTAGAAAGCACTGCAATTCTCTGTTGAAGCCCAATAAATATCGTGCCAAAACTTTGTCTGTAACCTAGTGCAGTAAATACATGCATTCCGTACCATTCAATGTCTATAGAGAAATACACGAGGGGTTGTCTGTCCCTACATTAGCTACTGTGTAATATAACTGTCTGAGCCTCGATGTGCATTTTGATTTCTTGTTAATGATCTAATTAGGGAGCTACCAGTATTGCCCACGTACGTGAAATGGTTTAGCGTGGAGTTTGGAATAATGAAAGTACAAGGAGCGAAGCACACGTCACAGCCGCTTAGTAGACAGATGCTTAGATCAGGCTCAGTTTGCAGCACCACAGAGTTTTAAAGCATGATGCTGTATATTCTACTTATTTTGTCCCTTGCATCAAATATCTATTATGGAGTGTTCATACATGAGAGGTTCAACTTATTGAACTGCATCCTTTGGCTGTAAATGATACATTGTTCAGTAAGTGAGAAGTTAAACTTTAGTCTGTTGCATCCATTGTTCATCTATGAGAACTATAACTCCATGCATACTATTTCAAATTATCACTAAAACACCAATTGCCCTGGGACCAATTTTTGAGACAGTCCTTTTTTTGCTCCTTGTGTTCCTTTCATGCTCCTGATTAATCTTTTGTATAGTGTTTTGGCTTGTGATGTTACAACTCCTGTGCAGAGACACCTCTATGTAAGCTCTGCTTTCTCAATGAAATGGAGGCTTAATAATGGTCTAATGCACATATTTCCAATATCATACCAACTACCCTAGTTTTCTGTCAACACTACTTGTACTTTACTCAGAATCAGGTTGTAGCAGTCGGAAATCTCTTTATGTATGGTATGGATCAGACAACTGCTTGTTTCCATGAGTCTTGAGTGGGCCTCTTGCATTTGGACTCGACAACTTTGCTCATAAACTTGTTCTGCCGCCTTCATTAGGTACACTTCTCACGAACCAAGGAGCTTAACTAGGAGAGGAGGGAGCCCTGCTGCAATAAATTAAGTAAACATGCATTCCAACTTTTTGGGTGTGGCTGTGACGCATTCATGAATCTCATTGATGGAGTGACACGGGAGCGAGGAATTTTGCGGGGGGAGAAACCGACAAACTAATGTAGCTTCATACTAATACTGTATGTGAATGGTGCATATGACGACTGGCAGCAGCCACAACTTAAACTTGAGCTTCACAGATGAGGCTCGTGGCTCCCTCCTTCTATTTAGCCAGGGAAAATATCACTCAGGAAAAAGGGACCAAGAATCAAAATACTCAAGAAATTTTTGCAGGGCAGTGGATGGTGTTTATTTTGTGAGGTTGTCTTTATGAATGTGGCGTGCCCAAGAACCTGAGCCTTATGCCACTTCTTTGTTGTGCAGTGCCAGGGAAAGGTGGACCACGGTCTAGCTCTATTTTGCAGCAAATCTTAATATTGTGAGGGTGATTTGTAACGGTTTCAGTCCCATTCTGCCCATAACCCATTGGTTATCACATTATTTGGGAGGAAAATGGACAATCTGACACTCGGGGAGATTTAAGCAAAATCAGGGAGAACTCAGGGAAGTCCATATTGAACCTTCTTGTCACAAACACAACACGACATTGTAGGGATTTTGGATCGGTGAAATTATCCAGCAGCTGCCATTGCCTGCCCTTACCGTAGGGAAGTGAGTCTGTTTGGCCAGACGGATTAGAGCTCATCCATTAACAGCCTGCATTAGAAGTTTTGAACTGCATTCAGAAGGCCAGTGCCTCTCAGCTGTTTACAAGATGTATAGATTAGATTTTGAACACAGTTGTATATTTCATTCATAAGTAAACCTTTTTCTTATTTACTTCAATTGAAGAATCAACTCTTTCAATATCACTTGGCTAAAATAGAGAGGATCAGAAGGTCTCATGTCAGTAAAGAATGTTATCAGTAATCTCTGATACCAAAGACGATGTGGCCACTGCCGTGTTTGGCTCTTATCTACGGATGTTTCCCTTATCTGCACTGATTGTGGCCTGCATCGGTGTACCTATTTCATTCTAGCAGAGTTTAAGGTTGAGCATGACTGATGATGAATTGCTCTTAAAATGGCAGCTGGAGATCTTGACACCTTAATCCATAAGCATGGCTGCATATTTTCTTTCTCTCTGTGTTGATTGGTAGACTTGCTGAAGATGGAATATTTTTATAGTTAAAGCTGTGAACCTCAAACACTGCCTATCATAATTGGTGCCTATATACTACTGTAATTGTTTTTGTTGATATTGTTCTAGTTATATTTAACTGATAATAGAGTAGGTACCTCAGTTGTAGAAGCTGTTAGCCTGCTGCCTATTCCTTACTGTTCTATGCATGAGATTTTTTGAATAATTAATTTATATTGTTACTCATGGCCCATGTTGGGATGTTTAATGATGGGATTGTTAACGTACATCTTGTTGTCACTATTTTTGTAAACTAGAAATTTCTTAACCAATGTTAGAGTACTAGCAAGCAGCATGTACCTAAACATGCTAAAATATATTATTGCTCCTTTGAACACCTTTTACTGACCTGTTAATCAAAATTGGGAAATAAATATAGGTATGCTGGAAATGAAGCAAAGTCCAGAAATTGACTTAAGTTTACATGAAATTGTTTTTTGTATTTCACAAAATATCAAGTCATGATCATCAGCTATCTGCTATTTTGTTTCAGTGCCTGGAGGGGAAAATATTTCACTGTTATTGTTGTGTTCGTTTACACTTCATCTCACTTTTGTGTTGCTGCATAATTATAAAATAGTTGTTATCCTTGCCACAATATATCTGGGCATCACGCACCTATGGGTCCCGAGTGCATTTTCCGCAGGAGATGTTGCAGATTGCCCCAGTTTCTGCTGACGAAGTTAGTTTTGTAAAGTTAGGTAGGTGCTCTACTTTTCCTTTTCTGCTCTATTTTTCCTTTTTTGTTCCGTGAGGTGGGCTGTCGATTGAGTAGCAGCCGACCTGGAACGCGAGACAACTCTAGTCTCTCGTGTGGAAGGCCCCCAAAAGAGCCGTCTACTGGAGAGTCTTTTACTATTTGTTGCACCTTTTTCCGGACAGTAGTAGCGCATTGAGCCAAATTGAGTTCTTCCGGCAAGAATGCCGAGGTAAAATATTCCTACTGATGACATAATAATAACAACAACAATGCAATTCACTGTTGAATCTCCTGAGTTGCGGCTACTGTGATAAACTGAAATATCAGTACCTACCTATTAAATAGTTGTTCATGATTTACATGTAGTGGAAGGAGCAAATGCAAAGGATTTTTCTAATCGCAAATAATAATTGCTGTAAAAAAATGTAGTACTTTGCACCTGGGCTTGCTGTGCTTTTTTTTTACTTCCTTTTTGGACTGACGATCATTGCTTTTATTTTTCCTGTACTTTATTGACTTGCTGTATTTAGGCATCTGTGTGTTGATCAAATGTAGGTATTGTAAGGTTGGGCTATTTCGTCACCCCGAGAGTTATTTCGGCACTTAGCAGAGTTTTCAGTTCTTTAGTCATTGCGGCAAAAGTTTCAACAGCAGAAAAATTGTACAAGATCCATTTCAAAGGTGACACAATAGTCTTGAGTTTGAGACAAAAAACAAGCCCCTCAGACCAATAATAAACAGTCAGTTGGACGTCAAAGTTGAGTATGCAAAAAACCCTGTTTCAGAAATTTTCAAAAAAGGCTGAGGGGCTTGATTTTTGTCTCAAATTCAAGACAATTCTGTCACCTTTAAAATGGACTTTGTACAATTTTTCTGCTGTTGAAATTTTGCAGCAATGGCTAAAAAAAAACGGAAAACTTTGCCACGTACCAAAATAACCACCCGGGTGACGAAATAGCCCAACCTTACGGTACTGAATAGTCCTTGACATGCTTTTGATATTCCTTGTTTTATTTCTGTTATTCAGTGGCTGTTGTACTGGAACAGGGAGGCCTAAGCAGTTGATAAAATAGAAATATAATCCTCTGGATCTGGATGAGCTATGTGTGGTATTGTAAATTATTGTGCTAATTATTACCCATCAGTGGGTGTAGGAGATGGGTCATAGAGTTAGGTTCACATATCTTACGTTATGACGAGATGCGCACCCAGTAGGTCCTTATGAGACGCCTTAGTATGGTCTTCAGTACTTCTAACTTCATGACTTCTTTGCCTGCTTCCATTTTAGTGCTTCTACTGATGACCTTTTGTTCTATTCTTTTTTCCTTTCCTCTCTTGCTTATCCTGTATGGCAATATCTTCATGTTTTGCTTGCTCCTTTCTCCACACCAATTCTGTGTGTGTGTATATATATAGATAATGAAGGGTTTGGGTGTAAATTGGTCCGTTAAGTGTAATTTTTTTGTACGGTATAAAAGGCTGCCAAGTGTAACAGCCTACAGGCCAATGAGCTCGTTCTCATAAGGTTAGGTAAAAGGCAATGACTGGTTCTACTAACGTCCAATGAGCTTTTTCTCATATGGTGAGGTAAAAGGCAAGGACTGGTTCTGCTAACGATCAAAGTAAGGCCAATCAAAGATTGATGCCAAGTAAAAAAAAAAAGAAATATTTATAACCTTCGAAAAAAAAATTCTCACCCAAACACTAAAAACCAATAAAACCACTAAAAACCCACATAAATGCAGTAAAAACACTTAGGAATGCTAGCAGAACCAGTCCTGGCCTCACCTGATCTTATGAACAGGAGCTCATTTAAAGGGGCTCTCTGGTATGGTGGTGGTCGGTGGTGGTGGCGGCAGACTAAGAAAGGCCCAGCGCGTTTATCTGTTGGGAAACGCACACGAAGAGCCTTTAGAGTAGTTGGTTCATTAGGTGTAAAGTTCAAACTTAACACCTAACCTCCGCTGATGACACTTTACGTCATTTACAGCTTAAATTTGCTTACGTTTAAAGCCTCATCTAGCTATATATATATGTATATATCAGTATCACATGTCCCTTTTGTTTTATGAGGCGGTATCTTCCCTGCTGGCCGGTGAATCATGTTAAAGTACTCATAATAAGTACTAACTTTTACCGTCACCCATCTCTAAATTGGGCAAGTTTTTGCTGTAAATAATTGTACAATAATTGCTTGCTACTACTAGTTAGCCAAGTATGTGGTTAAAAATTGACAGCAGAATTCCTAATGTAGGACTATATTGATGGACACATCTGCAACATTGTAATGGAAAAGAAGTTTTACCTGCCATGTCTCTCTGTCACCAAGTTCCACAAGGTTGGGAATTGTTGTTAAGTCAGGATGTCACCAGCACCACCATTGTATGGCTCTGTATCTGCAGAGTCCCTTGCTACTTATCACCACCTTGTTTCCTGTTGGCAGCTTCTGCTTACTACTCCCAAGGTCGTTGCACTGTATGTAACCTCGATTTTGCTGTGCTCCTCTGCAACACTCTTTTCTGGCTGACCACGAGACTTTCATTATCTTCCCTTTCCGTTGCTCTGTCATTTATGGATTTAGTCATGACATGTGAATATTGGCTATTGGGTTAAGTTAGTTTTGGTTTGCTCATCCTATGTGGTGAAGAGTTGCACTCCCTGGTCCTCACAGCTAGGTTACCTGTCTTTGCTAAGCCTTCAGAACATTGTTCCTACCTGCTTTCCTTCCTTCCGTTTTCTTTTTACTCCTGTTCATAATAATTTTTCCTGTTCATTCCCGACGTGCTGTGCCAACGTATAGTAATCTAGTGTGGTCGCTAGCTGGGTGCTTGCTAGTTGCTCATCACAAGTTCAGACTTTCTGTTTCAAGGCAGGGTGATGTTTTTTGCTGCACTGCAATTTGGGATGGTATCGGCATTTCGGCCATTCCTAGTTTGGGAAGGTAAGGACTCCTGGCGTAACCAGCAATAGGGGGATGGCGGGGGAAGGGTTGCAGTTGATGAGAGCTGCTGTCTGACACCGTAGCTCAAAGAATCTGTGGTCGACTGCAGCCGTCCACATCTTCTTGGCCCTCGAGAGCATATATCTGCAGCACAAACCAGTGCACATAAATTTTCTAGCAGGAGTGTGTTGTCAGGGCGCGTTTGCTCGCACTGCTTCCCTCGTACATACATGAATGGCTTTCACATTTTCCTTTGTCGTACCTGGTATCTCTTCTCTTTCGCCAGTTAATCAACAGCAGTGTACCTAAGGAGGCTTAAACTAACGTATCACTTAATTTTGCACTATGGTGAGGTAGTATGTTATCACTGCTTGTACTTACCATAGTTATGGTATTGGCTTCAAGACTAAATTTCTGTGGTAGCTTTTGTCACCTTTCCTACTTGTTGGTTAGCCTGTACTTTATATGCATGCTGCATATATTTATTATTATGTTGAAGTAGTGCATTGACTGTTATTTTTTGGCTCTTTGTACTGATAGTCTCCTGGTGCTTGTACTATATTTATAATTTATTCATGACTTGTTCACCCTCCATTTTATTGATATTCATTATATGTGAATATTGTAAAGTAGCTACTATGTTAATTATGCTCGTATTTATATGATGTTTATGACGGAGTTCCGCCTGTATTTTTGTTTCCTTCCTTCTTCTTTATCTCACATATACGGTAGTCTCATGACGTAAATCGTTCTCTTAATCAAAAATGCAGAAAAAAATAAACTAATTTATTACCTTCATCCATTTCTGTCTCTTATTAGCCAAAAGTGCTATGTACATTCACTTGATGGCCTGAACGTTTGCTAACACTGCTTCCCAAGCATTGTATTTGATGCTTGAACTTCGCCTTTGTTGAGCTGCTTCCAGGAATGACAAAAATTTGGGCAACGTATTGCCACTAGCTATATATAATTTTTACTGTTTGATGAAGTCGGAAAGTCGAAGCTCCTACTTCGATTCTGACTTCTGTGGCCAGCGAATGTTCAATTCCAATTTCAAGGACCTACAAACTTCGGACCCAAAATGCAATAATGCTGAAGAGTCCCCATTGTTGATTTGGTTGCAGCTCCTAGAACCAGTGACCAGTTGGTATCTAACTGACTTTGGGTATCCATCAACCTCCAGTTCTACAACCCTGGTTTTACAGATTATACAATGTGAATATGGGAACTGCTTCCACTTCACTGTTATTTTATTTTTGTGTTTTAATTTCTGTTGTTTTCAAACCCCATATCTAGCAGGGTGTCTTCTAGGTCATAAGTCATAAAAAGTAATAAAAACTGGTTGGTCATAAAAAAGTCATAAAAAGTAATAAAATTCCCTCACAGGTCATAATTTTTTTGTCAATCATCTCATGATTGGAATTGATGGATATTTTATCATCGCAACCTACCGCATGCAGTAGGAGAAATGATCCTACTTGATACTTCAATGTATGCTGTAATTGCGAGGTACCTTTCTGAAATCGCTAGACATATTACTAAATGTTATTAATTCCATTCATTGTTTGATTATAAGTAGCTAGTTGCAGCTTAAAACAATTGAAGCATGAAGTACGAGGGACCCTATGAAATATAAAAACAATATATATTGAGTTTTACATTAATAACAGTTATAAG